>PVKP010053417.1:0-11932 GCA_004027715.1 Plecturocebus donacophilus | reverse complement strand
GCGTGGCTTCTCCGCCGGGAATCTCCCGGTCTGTGGGCAACAAAAACTCGTCGGAAAGTGCGTCGTCCACTCGTTCTCTGCGCTTTCACTGGGAGCTACATTCCTGAGCTGTTGTTAGTCGGCCATCTTGGATCTCTCTCTCTTTTATTAAAAATTTTTTTTGCCACGTGCGGTGGCTCAGGCCTGTAATCCTAGCACTTTGGGAGGCTGAGGTGGGTGGCTCACCTGAGATCAGGAGTTCAAGACCAACCTAGCCAATATGGTGAAACCTCATCTTTAAAAAAAAAAATTTTTTTTAGAGACAGGACCTTGCTCTGTCACTCATGTGATGGTGCAGTGGCATGATCATAGCTCACTGCAACCTTGAACTTGTGGGCTCACGAGAGCCTCCTGCCTCCGCCTCCTGAGTAGCTGGAGACTTTGTTCTCACATGCTCTCCTGAGGCTCCACAGTATGGAGGTAGAGACCATGACATCAGTAATGTTGCTACTACCTCTACCTCCACTGAGTCATGCCCTGGAAGTTAAATACCTGAAACTGGATGGCCATGGCATCCTCACTTGGGCAAGCAATATTCAGAGGCAGATTGGCTTTCAGAGCAGGTGACACCCCAGAGGCCTGTCTTCTGATATCATTGTGGGCAAGCAGTCAGCGAGCAGGGCCTCACTGCTGGGATTCTGCTCCTAGCGGGGTGTCCTGCTGCCTCTCACCTAGGAGGCGAGCCCAGGCAGATCTTCCCTGACATTCAATAGCCTTGTTCTGCTTCTATCATTTCCATCTCAAGGTTATTAATTCCTTACCCAACCACGGCTACCAGATTCTTTTTCAAAATTTCCAAGATTAATATATAGACCCATCATATTTATCTTGGTTTGTTTTTTGGTTTTTTTTTTGAGACAGAATTTCACTCTTGTCACCTAGGCTGGAATGCAGTGGTGCTATCTTGGCTCACTGCAACCTCTGCCTCTCAGGTTCAAGCGATTCTCCTGCCTCAGCCTTCTGAGTATCTGGGATTACAGGTGCCAGCCACCACGACCAACTAATTTTTGTTTTTTTTAGTAGAGACAGGGTTTCACCATATTGGCCAGGCTGGTCTTAAACTCCTGTCCTCAGGTGATCATAGCTCACTGTAACCCTGAACTCCTGGGCTCAAGTGACCTCTCACTTCAGTGTCCCAAGTAGCTGGTGTTAACAGAACTATGTTAATGGTGGAGAGTGTCCAGGTTCTTGGCGTCTTGAACAAAGAATTGGACAAAATGCACAAAGCAAGAAAGGAATTAAGGGATTTATTGAAAATGAAAGTACACTCTACAGTGTGCGAATCGGCCCAAGCATGAGGCTCAAAGACCCCGTTACAGAATTTTTGGGAGTTTAATTACCCACTAGAGGATTCCATTGGCTACTTCAGGTACTGCCCTATATAAATGGAGAGGATGAAGTAAAGTTAGAAAGTCATTTACGGTGTATGCCCTATGGAAAGTATATTTCCTGTTATAGATGAAGTGTGAATTGGCCTTATGTTCCCTGCCTCCAAACCCTATTTTCCTGACTCACTGGGACTACAGAAACATGCCACACCACACCTGACTACCTTTTTTATTTTTCTTTTTGAGACAGAGTCTCATTCTGTCTCCCAGGTTGGAGTGCAGTGGCGTGATCTCGGCTCACTGCAACGTCTGCCTTCTAGGTTCAAGCGATTCTCCTGCCTCAGCCCCCCGAGTAGCTGGGACTACAGGCATGCACTACTACACCTAGCTAATTTTTTTTGTATTTTTAGTAGAGAAGATAGGGTTTTACCATGTTGGTCAGTCTGGTCTCCAACTCCTGACCTCAAATGATCCACCCACTTCAGCCTCCCAAAGTGTGGGATTACAGGCATGAGTCATGGCACCTGGCCTGTATTTTCTTCTAACATAGAACTGGTGGAACCAAAGACTAGAGGATGATTGATTCATATATGAGTGAGTGTATGACTCCATAAGTGTGAGGCTACACAAGTGCCAAGGGAGAAAGAAGTTATAGATAGAGGGGACTGCATGAGTTGGGCATGGAGTCAAGTAGTCTGGTCCAGCTAGTCAGGAGAGGAGGGAAAGAAAGGCACGGGAGGGTGGAACACAACAATCAATGCCAATGCAAATTACTTATGCCTATGGGATATGAACTTGATTCCCATAGATGGTGGGGAGCAAAAGATTTTTTTTTTTAGGAAGGGGGAGTGATTTCTCAAATGTATGTTTTAGAAATATTCTGGGAGCTGTGCAAGAAGAGTACGTTCATTTTTTAAAAATATACTTTTCTTACAACAACTTTAGGTTCACAGAAAAACTGAGCACATAGTACAGAGTTCCCATATACCTCCCTCTCCATCCCCCTTCCCCAGTTTCCTCTATTATTTTATTTATTTATTTAGAGACAGAGTCTGCTCTGTCACCTGGGCTGGAGTGCAGTGGCGCGACCTCAGCTTACTGCAACCTCTGCCTCCCAGTTTCAAGCGATTCTTCTGCCTCAACCTCCCAAGTAGCTTGGACTACAGGCGCGCCCTACCACATCTGGCTAATTTTTGTATTTTTTGTAGAGACAGGGTCTCACCATGTTGCCCAGGCTGGTCTTAAGCTCATTGGCTCAAGCCATTCACCCTGCCTTGGGCTCCCAAAGTGCTGGGATTACAAGCATAAGCCACTGCATGCAGCTACTGAGGTTCTATATCAGGGCTTCCAATATAAATATAATGCAAGCCACAAAGGTAAGTTAATTTTTTCTAGTACCCACATTAAATAAAGGTAAAAACAGGTGAAATTAACTTTAACATATTCTATATAACTCGATAAAAAAATCATTTCAACATTTAATCTGTGTAAAAAATATTGAAATACTTTATTTTCTTTTGTAGGAAGGCTTTGAAATCCACTATGTGAGTCTGGGAGCTGTGGCTCATGCCTGTATAATCTCAGCACTTTGGGAGGCTGAGGTGGGCGGATCACAAGGTCAAGAGATAGAGACCATTCCAGCCAACTTGGTGAAACCCCATCTCTACTAAAAATACAAAAATTAGCCAGGAATGGTGGCGGCACCTGTAATGCCAGCTACTCGGGAGGCTGAGGTAGGAGAATTGCTTGAACCTGGGAGGCGGAGGTTGCAGTGAGCCGAGATTGCACCACTGTACTCCAGCCTGGATAACAGAATAAGACTCCATCTCAAAAAAAAAAAAAAAGAAAAGAAAAGAAAAGAAAAGAAAAGAAATCCAGTGTGTGTTCTACATTGTCAGCACTTCTCAGCTTGGACTAGCTACATTTCAAGTGCTCAACAGACACACAGCTCATGGCTACCACACTGGACTGTGTAGCCTGTGCTGGGTGCTGAGCATACAGCAGAGAGCAGAACAGACAAGGTATCTGCCTTTACCCAGTTGACATTCTAATGCAGGAGACAGATAATAAAGTAGGCCGAGTGTGGTGGTTCTTGCCTATAATCCCAGCACTTTGAGGGGCTGAGACGGGTAGGTCATTTGATGTCAGGAGTTGGAGACCATCCTGGTCAACATGGTGAACCCCTGTCTCTACTAAAAATAGAAAAACTAGCCAGGTGGTAGTGGCACATGCCTGTAATCCCAGATACTCAGGAGACTGAGGCAGGAGAATTGCTTGAGCCTGGAAGACAGAGGTTGCAGTGAGCCAAAATTGTGCCACTGCACCCCGGTCTGGGTGATAGAGTGAGACCTTGTCTCAAAAAAAAAAAAAAGAAGTAAGCAGGCTGGGTGTGGTGGCTCACACCTGCAATTGCAGCACTTTGGGAAGCCCAGGTGGGAGGACTGCTTGAGGCCAGGAGTTCAAGACCAGCCTGGGCAATGTAGTGAGACCCCCCATCTCTACCAAAAATGAAAAATTCATTTTTTGAAGTTTTCCCTGGGCATTGCTCTTGCCTGTAGTCCCAGTTCCTCAGGAGGCTGAGCCTGGGAGGTCAAGGCTGCAGTGAGCTGTGTGTGTTTGCACCACTACATTCCAGCCTAAGTGATAGAGGGAGACGCTATCTGAGAAAGAAAAAAAGATAATTTTGGAGAGTGATATGTGTTAATAATACACCAGTGTTATAATAGAGACTGGGAAGCTGCTTCAGATTGCCTGCATACTCAGGAAAGCCTTTTGGAGGTTGAGACCCCAAAAAGGAGGCATTATCCATGGGAAAATCACTACTTGTTATCAATTATCTATTGTCACAATGCTGTATAACAAATCACTCTAAAATTCAGAGGCTTAACATAATAACTGGCTATTATTACTCATGAATATACAGGTCATCAGGACAGTTCTAGTCCCAGGTGAGCTCACATATTCATCTTTGGGTGGCTGCAGGTCAGGTAGGTGGCTGTGCTGCTCCTGGCTGGGCTTACATGTTTGGGATCTGCTGGCTGTTCACAGGTCAGGGGAGACTTTGGCTCTTTTCCATGTGGCTTCTCATCTTCCACCAAACTAGCCCAGGCCTGTTCTCATGGCAGAGGCAGGGATCCCAATGAGAATGTGGAAGCATTCAAGGTGTCTTAAGGCTCAGGCTCAGGACTTCATCACTTCTGTCATTTTCTTTTGGCCAAGGTGAGTTATAGTCCAGCTGAGATTCTGGGAGGAGCTGTCAAGTCACATTGCAAAAGGTGTGGCTACAGGGAGGAGTGGAAAATTCAGGCAATTTTTGCAATTAATCTCCCATATTACTTTAAAAGCTTTCAATTCTATCAGGAAGCGAAAGCAATTCTAAACTTGTACAGTATGTGCCCAATAAACTAGCCTCAAAATGCAAAAAGAAAAATAGAACTACAGGGAGAAATGGACAAGAATCCTTTTTTTTTTGAGACGGAGTTTTGCTCTTGTTGCCCAGGCTGGTGTGCAGTGGTGCGATCTCAGCTCACTGTAACCTCTGCCTCCTGGTTCAAGCGATTCTCTGGCCTCATCCTCCAGAGTAGCTGGGATCACCGGTGTGTGCCACCATGCCCAGCTAATTTTTTGTATTTTAAGTAGAGACAGGGTTTCACTATGTTGGCCAGGCTGGTCTCGAAGTCCTGACCTCAGGTGATCCACCCACCTTAGTCTCCCAAAGTGCTGGGATTACAGGTGTGAGTCACTCCGCTTGGCTAAGATTAGTTTATTGTTGGAGGTTTTCATGTATGTTTTCCAATTATAGGTCAAGCAGACAAAAAAATATTAAAGACATAGAAGAGTTACACACAATTTATTATTTATTATTATTTTTGTGATGGAGTTTTGCTCTTGTTGCCCAAGCTGGAGTGCAATAGTGTGGTCTCAGCTCACGGCAACCTCCACCTCCCAGATTCAAGTGATTCTCCTGCCTCAGCCTCCCAAGCAGCTGGGATTACAGATGCCTCCCACCCACCTGCTAAGTTTTGTATTTTGAGTAGAAATGGGGTTTCACCATGTTGGCCAGGCTGTTCTCAAACTCCTGACCTCAGGTGCTCCACCTGCTTTAGCCTCCCAAAGTGCTGGGATTACAGGTGTGAGCTGAACACAATTTAAAGCTTGAATTAATTCAGGTATTCAGTCGACAAATATTTATAGCACACTTTCTGTGTGTGAGGCACTACTCTAGGTGTGCTGGGTATATAAAGTGAACAAAAACCATCATCATCCTTATGGAGTTGATATTCTTGTGAAAGGAAATAGATAATAAATTGATAGACAAAACAAATGTAATGACTATGTTATGCAGAAAAGCAGCAGCAGGGAAAGGAGATACAGGGTGCTGGATGGCCTTAAATAGCATGGCCAGGGAAGACACTACTGAGAAAGAGACACTTGAGCAAAGACCTAAAAGCATGGAGGGAATGAGTCATGGGTGTCTCCTGAGGACTAACAGAGGAAACAGCAAGTACGAAGAGGGCCCTCAGGCAGGAGCTGGTTTGGCATGTTCTAGTAGTAGACAGGCTTGGCAAAGTGGTTAGGGATAGGAGTACTCAGGGGCTAGATCATGCAGGGCCTTTTTGCCATAAGAATTTTGGATTTTAGTCTTAGTGACAGGAGGGCCCTTGAGGGTTTTTGATTAGGGGGTTATGATACAGTATTAGGGGTGAGGATCCTGGGAAGAAAATGGCGATTTCCAGGACAAGGGTTAGGAGGCCAGACTTCTTTGAGGTTGCTGGTACGAATCTTGTCAGGCAACGTGCTCCTAGAGAATTTCCTTTGCTTTGTGTTTCATCTACCTAGACAGCAGCGTATTCCCCAAAGGATGTCACTATCTACAAAGAACATATTCCAATTATCCTGGGAAATAAGATAATTGGGATTATGAGAGTACTAATTTTCTCAGTTCTCAGAATGAAAACGTATCCAAGGCAAGAACAAAAGGTAACTCCAGAAGGCACACCCTTCCTCATTGTGAAAACCCAGTCAACACTTTATTGGAGCTACCAGGTTATGTGAAACTCTTGATAGTTTTGTCACTTTCTTTTCAAGATATAGGTAGGGGCAGGGGCTCATGCCTGTAATCCCAGCAACTTGGGAGGCCAAGGTAGGTGGATGGCTTGAGCCCAGAAGTTCAAGACCAGCCTGGGCAACATGGTGAAAACCTCCAACAAAAATACAAAAATTAGCGGGGCATGGTAGCACAGACATGTAGTCCCAGCTACTTGGGAGACTGAGGTGAAAGGATGGCTTGAGCCCTGGAGGTGGAGGTTGCAGTGACTAGATTGTGCTACTGCACTCCAGCCGGGGCAATGCAGTGAGGCTCTGTCTCAAAAAAAAAAAAGTGTGTATATATATACTTTTTTTTTTTTTTTTGAGACAGAGTCTCACTGCATTGCCCCGGCTGGAGTGCAGTAGCACACATATATGTATATGTGTGTATATATATGTATACAATCTTACATGAAAGAAGGAAATAAATGGGTGCCTTTATTCAACAAATATTTATTGAGCACCTACTCTGTGCCAGGCACTCTTCTAGGTGCTAGGGTTGCAGCAAGGTTTTGTCTTGTTTTCACAAGACAGGCAGAGATCTCTGCCCTTAACAACATATAAGATAAACATGCAAAACGCCTGATGTTAGATGGGGAGATAAATGCCCTGAAAAGTAAAGCAGGGACAGTGACATTTAGGAGTGAGGATGTTACAACAGTTTAAAATAAGCTGGTTAGGTGAGATTTATTGAAAAGTCCTACTTGAGTGAAAACCTAAAGGAGGTGAGGAATTGAAGCAGGCTAGTATCCCAGGGAGTTGTGGGCAGAGGGAATAGGAAATGCAAAGGCCCTAAGGTGGGGAAACAGCAAAGAGTCAGGTGTAGGCAGAGCAGAGAGTAGGGGCTGCATGAGTGAAGGGCAGGGCCTGGCCCACATCTTGTAGAGCTTTGTAACACAACCACAAGAATATCCAAGTGTACAATTTAACATTTTATTCAACATTCTATGGCAAAGAAAAATGGACTGCTACCAAAATGGTAGTTTCTGACCTCTAGTTCCCTAAATCGAATTCTGTAAGTTGTAACACACTTTACTAAACATAATCAGAAAAAGACTAACAAATTCTGTTTAGTAACTCCAATTCTGACAGTTCTCATGTCTGGGCTAGAATAAGGGCACCGCAATGGCAGAACAGATGTTTTCTTTTTTTTAATTTTAATAGAGGTGGAGTCTTGCTCTGTCGCCAGGCTGGAGTGCAGTGTCACGATACTGGCTCACTGCAACCTCCGCCTCCTGGGTTCAAGCGATCCTCCTGCCTCAGCCTCCCAAGTAGCTGGGACTACAGGCATGCACCACCATGCCTGACTAATTTTTTGTACTGCTAGTAGAGACAGGGTTTTACCATGTTGGCCAGGATGGTCTTGATCTCTTGACCTCGTGATCTGCCTGCCTCGGCCTCCCAAAGTGCTGGGATTACAGGCGTGAGCCACTGCGACCGGCCTATGTTTTCTATTTTCTTTGTAGGATTTTCTTTTTTCAGAGGAAAGTACAGGTATGGGCCCACTCAAGTGGGGCTCCAGGCAGTAGGGAGTTCTGCCCTCACGCAGGCAGCACACAGGAGGGCAGAAGCCCGTCCTAAGGGTACCACAAACTTGGTTCCGATCCATGATTTCAGTTTCTGACACAAATACAACATTTAGTGAGGGGGGAAAAAAATCAGGTATCTGAGAGCTTGCACAGAGGCTTTCTAGCAAAACAAAAAACACCTATAGGCTACTTGATGTTAGTGTGAAGAAGATTCTCATGAAGACACCCATTCTACCAGTTGAGGGGGGCCAGGTGGATGGGCAGAGGGCAGAGCCTGAGTTGAGAGAACTAAGAAAACAAAAACAATACAACAAAAATCTGCTGAGCCATGTATTATCCACACTGGAGTCCTGTTTGCTCATTCTGGTGTGGAACCCAGAGCCCCAGTAAGGGAATGAGATGACTTCAGGACATTTGCCTGCCTCAGTGGAAGCAGGGGAGGTAAGGGGTTAAGGTGGTGGTGCAGCCTGCAGGGCTGAGTCTGAGCTCCCTCCAGGAGGGGACCGGGAGGTCTCTTTAGTGTGAGGCACACAAGAGTACAGAGCCCAGAAGAGCTCTGCTTAATATTCATATACCAACCTTCCACAGACTAAATACACGCACACACACACATACACACAAAATAAGCTTCCACAGACTAAATACACACAAAATAAGCTTTCACAGATTACACACACACACACACACACACACACACAATAAGCTTCCATAGACTAAATACACACAAAATAAGCTTTCACAAACCACACACACACACAAGCTTCCACAGACTAAATACACACAAAATAAGCTTTCACAGACTACACACACACACACACAAATAAGCTTCCACAGACTAAATACACACAAAATAAGCTTTCACAAACTACACACAAACACACACACACACAAAGCTTCCACAGACTAAATACACACAAAATAAGCTTTCACAGACTAAATACACACACACACACACACACACACAAAATAAGCTTCCACAGACTAAACACACACACACAGTTTACTTCTCAAATCATGTACCACTTTCTACCAGATTCAAGAACATCCACAAGTACTAGTGAGTAAACAACTGTTAAGAAAAAGCTTGAGACTCCCTCATTAGTTATAATATACAAGTCTCCCCATTTCCTTACCTGTAAGATAGGGTAACAGGCTGGGAAGCAGACAAGGCCCCTGATCAGCCTAGCATCTTACCTGATGAATACAAGGTTCTTAATCATCTTCCTCTCCCTCATCCTAACGAAAAATACTAGATTGCTGTCACATGCTATGAGTATATTTTAAATCAGTGCTGGTCAAACTTTCATGTGCAACGCAGTCAGCTGGGGGAATCCTGTTAAAATGCAGGTTCTGATTCAGTGGAGCTGGGGTGAGGTTAGGAATTATGCATTCCTTACAGACTCCCAGGTTATGCTACACTGCTGACTGGGGATCATTCTTTGAGTGGCAAGAATTTGACACTACTAAGTTCCATTACTTAACACAACCACCGCACAAAAGCCCTCAAAAGGCATCACACAGTGTAAACAATGAGCCCTTCCACTTCAGCTTCTTGCAGGCACTGACCCTGCCAAGTGTCCAGCACTAGAGAGGCCAGGCATAATGGACACATGCTTTGGTCTTGGGAAGTTCACAACACCCTCCTACAGGAAGATCTTGGCAATTGTCTCCTCACCTCTTCTGGCTTTTTGATCTTACCTTTTGCCTCTGATGATAATTACCCTTTAATTAGCACCCGACACCTTGTCATCTAAGTAATTATAGTAAGTGCAGCCTACACCTCTGCCAGAGATATTTAAACAAAATGATAAAAACAAGTTCCTAAACTGCCAATTAAAGAAAAGAGACAAAACTGACCCAAATAAAAGTCATGTAGATCCCACCCACAGTGGAAAACATTACTTGTTATTCATATAAACTACAGAAGAAGTTGATTTATTTTGAAACAAGAAAAATACTGATTCAGTATTTGGGAAATTGTAAATGTCAGAATGTAAATTCTGCAAACAGGTAGGCAAAACAATCCAACCACACTAAAATCCATCTTAAATTCCTACTGGGAAAGGCTGCGGGGTCTCTGAACTATTTTTCCTTTATTTGGAGTTTCCCCGATTATACCGGAGGGAGATGGATAACTTCTGGGTGCATTAAAAGCAAATTATCCATTTGTGGAAGGGCGGGCTTTTCACTGAAAGCAATTAGTTTTCTGATTTCCCAGGTGGGTCTCCATTAACCGTCTAACAAACACCAAGGCTGTCCAAATCCGATGAATCATGCATCTCTCTCTTAGGGGGAACTGGTTGTGCTACTCTTTAGAACGCTGTTTTCCCATGGTAGCCTTAAAAAAAACTTCCCAATTTTCTGAATTAGGTAACACATTGAATGGGAAAAACCTAAAACAGCACAAAAGGGTGTACAGCAAAAATTAATACTCCTTCCTCCCGTCATCCACCACTTCCCTGTCCTCCCTAGAGGCAATCACTAGTTCACTTCTTTAAACTTTTTATTATGGAAAGTTTCAGATACACAAGTAGAGAGGCTGTATGATGAGCGCCTGTGTTCGCATCACGCAGCGTCAATAATGAAAAACGTCCTGCCAGCTTGTTTATTCCTCTCCCCCAGTTTCCATAGGGTATTTTACAGTTCTGACACCAGATCACTCTACCTGTTAACACACTAGGTTTAAAAAGAAAACAAACCCATAACCACATTACCGTTACCACACCCAGCAAGGTTAATGATAATTGCTCAATACCATCCAATATTATCGGGCCACTTTTAATCGGTGAGGGGTATACGGGGTTAAGAGTTGGAGGAAGGACTGCAGGGCTGGAGGGGCGCGAAAAAGCGCGGGACGACACTGCTCGCGGCCTCTGGTGTCCGGCGCCTCGCAGTCCCCGCCGTCGTCACCTGCGCCAGGCCAGGTCGTGGGCGGCTCTGGGCCACGCCCTCCCTGCCTCTCCGCTCCCGGGCGACGGCCCCCGCAGGCCCGGCGCAGCTGCACAACCTGCGGTCCCCAGACACCGGCGGGTCCCTGGAGGGGAAGCGATTGATACAGCTGCCTGCACTGCGCCCCCAGCCCATCCTCGTGGCACCTGCATATCCTGGCGAGGCCAGGAGCTAGCAGTGGCTTCAGAGCCCGGGCAGGTCAGACCTGCAGCCCGCTCCGGCTCCCGCGCCCCCACCTGGACCTCGGCTCCGCAACCTCGCGGACCTGGACTACAACTCCCGTCGGGCCCCGCGGCCGGGCCAATGGCGGGCGCCGGAGCATGCGGGGCGCAGCGCCTGCGCGGCGGTTTGAGTAAACGGCTGCGCGATTGGCTGCGGCGTCAGGCGGCCGCGCGGGGACTGTGGGAAGCGAAGTGACGGAGCGAGAGGCTGTTGGAGGAAGGAGGTGGGGGCCGGGAGCGCAAATGGCGTTGAGATGGTTCAGGGCCCTGTTCAAACTCCAGCGCTGACCATTCACCGGCGGAAGCGGCGGCGCAGGAGGCGACGGCGGCCCAGCGGGGGCACGTAGCGGGCTTCGGCACCAGCTCCGGCGGCGGCAGCGGCCAGCGAGAGCTAGGCCCGGGCCTGGCCGGCGGCACTCGAGGCGGGGAGGGAAGTTGCGGGGCCGCCGCTCCTCCCCCCACTGGGCTTCCTATTTACAGAAAGCAGAGCCCCTCGCTTCTCTCGTCTCGCACCAGCCGGTCCTGCTCTCCCGCGCGGGGGTTTCGCGCCTGCCCGCGGGCCGTAGGGAGCGGGAGAGGCGGAGGCGGCCCGTGGCCAAAGCACCCGCCAGGCGCCGAGGGTAAGTGAGGTGTCGGGCGGCTGCCTAGGCCGGGAGGGTGGGGGAGGCAGAGGCTGGGAGCGGGCGATGGAAGTCTCACTGCCTCGCCCACCCGGCGGCTGAGGAAGTTGGGCAGGGGAACGACCTGAAGAACTCTCTTTTTCCCTTTTTATTTTCCT
>PVKP010053416.1:0-11958 GCA_004027715.1 Plecturocebus donacophilus | reverse complement strand
TCTCTCTCTCTCTCTTTTTTTTTTTTTTAATTATTTTTTAGATGGAATTTCACTCTGTCACCAAGGCTAGAGTGCAGTGGTGCGATCTCAGCTCACTGCAACCCCCACTTCAGGGGGTTGAGGCAATTCTCTCACCTCAGCCCCCTGAGTAGCTGGGATTATAAGCGTGTGCTACCACACTTGGCCAATTTTTGTATTTTTAGTAGATACTGATTTCACCATGTTGGTCAGGCTGGTCTCAAACTCCTGACCTCAGGTGATCTACCTGCCTTGACCTTCCAAAGTGCTGGGATTATAGGTATGAGCCACTGTGCCCAGCTCCCAGCTTCCACTCTTGACCCCTGGAGCCCATGCTCTAAGGGACAGCCCAGAGTCTTCAAAAACTGCAAATCAGATCATTTCACTCCTCACCGAGAATCTGCCCCTCACACTTAGAACGAAACGGAAATTCTTCCCCAGGGCCTAAAAGTCCCCAAGAGCTGGGCTCCCCCCGACCTCATCACAGACGCATTCCCTCTTCCCCTCCTCCAAGAAGGGAGCTGTGCCACCCTCTCCCCCAAAGGGAGGGCTCTTTTCGGTTCCTCCAAGAGCTCACGCCCATTCCCTCTGGGCTTTGCACCTGCTGTTCCTTCATGCTTGGCCCTCTTTCTGGTGGCTCCTTCTTCTCCTGCAGAAGTCAACTCAAACACAACATCCTCCTTGAAGGACCCTCCCCCCCACCCACTCCTTACTCTTCATCACTTCCCAGGTCTGTTTACAACCCCTACCATCCCCCTGAAATTACCTGACTCTGGCATGTGTCCATGCTCTCTGAACTCTGAGCTGCTTGAAGCAGTGAACTTGCTGACAGCGAACCCCAGAACAAGTGGAGCTCAGGAACTATCAGAGGATCGATAGTAGTGTGGATGGATGGACTGAGAGATATTATGTCCAGGCCACAAGGCATCAGCAGAGCCAAGCATTAGCCAGGACAATCTGACCTTGAACCCGACAGCTTAATCATGAGGCTGTGTTGCCCCCACAGTATTCGGTTGAAGAGTTTTGCTGCCTGAGTTGGCATCTCTGCTTCATGAAATTGCTGTGTGTTGGCTGGGCATGGTGTCTCACACCTGTAATCCCAGCACTTTGGGAGGCCAAGGAGGTTGGATCACTTGAGGCCAGGAGTTCAAGACCAGCCTGGCCAACATGGTAAAACCCCGTCTCTACTAAGAACACAAAAAAATTTGCCAGGCGGGGTGACGCACCACGCCAGGAATCTCAGCTACTTGGGAGGCTGAGGCAGGAGAATGTCTTGAACCCAGGAGGCAGATATCGCGGGGAGCCGAGATCACGCCACTGCACTGCAGCCTGGACAAAAGAGTGAGGGCCTGTCTCAAAAACACAAATAAATAAAACAAAAAGAAACGATCGTGTGTCCTTAGCCAAGGCACTCGGCATCTCTGCGCTTCCGTTTCATCTGTAAGCCCAGGACGTCAGGGATTCTCCCTGTAGCGGAGGAAACGGAGCAATGCAGGTAGAGCCCTGGAGCAGGGTGCGGAGTCCCTGCAGCCCGGAGCAACTGACACCTTCGCGTAGGCCCAGCCCGCCTTGAGGGCGGCAGAGAGCAGGCCAGAGCTTAACCCCCAACTCATCCGCTTCCCCACGCTGGGCATCCGGGTGTGCCAGGGCGTCCCCCCGCTGGTCAGACAGGTTTGGGACCAGGGCGGGGCTGACCAGGGTTAATTAGAGGGAACTGGCCAGGAGGAGCTGGGGAGGGGCTGGGCAGAGGCCAGGCTCCAGAGCCCGGCGGCCGCCGCAGGTGTGTGCCACCATGGGCCGGGGCTTGAATTCTGCCAGACTGAGGCGCCAAAAACGGCGCTTGCGACCTCGGGTCCAGAAGCCCAGGCCGCAGCTGGAGGTGAGTGGGCCTCAGCGAGCACCCGCACCCTGCCTGGGGCCCGCAAGTCCCATCTGCCTGGAACCTTCCCTCTGGGTTTCCGGGTCCTGTTCACGCTTCCTCCTGCACGCTCCCTTGCTTCTGTGTCTGTCTGGGACACAAGGCCCCTAGGTGTTCTCCCTAGGCGTCTGTCCGTCCATCGCCATCTCTCTGCCTGTCCAGTCTCATCAGTGCCTCTCTGTCTCTGTCCCTCTGTCGTGGCCCCCACAGCGGCTCCAGCAAGAGAACCATGAGCTCCGTCGAGGCCTGGCAGCCCGGGGAGCTGAGTGGGAGGCCAGGGCCGTGGAGCTGGAGGGGGACGTGCAGGCCCTGCGGGCCCAGCTGGGGCAGCAGCGCTCGGAACGGCAGGACAGTGGGCGAGAGCGGGCGAGGGCCCTCGGTGAGCTCAGCGAGCAGAACCTCCGCCTCAGCCAGCAGCTGGCCCAGGTGGGACGGCCCTGACCCCAGCGCCCTGGGCAAGGTTGGGGAGGACGCCTGGGTCCCCAGTGGGGATTGGGTGCATCGGGCTCGGCGCTGAGGCTCCTCTGTCCCCCTGTCTACCTCACCAGGCCTCCCAGACTGAGCAGGAGCTTCAGAGGGAACTGGACACCCTTCGGGGACAGTGCCAGGCTCAGGCACTGACCGGGGCGGAGCTGAGGACACGGCTGGAGAGTCTGCAAGGGGAGGTGAGTGCCAGCTGGAGCTGGGGGATTGTCTGAGCCAAAAAAGCGGGGCTGGGGGCGGGGAGGCGGCGCCCTCCCCAGCTCTCGGGTGTTTCCCCAGAACCAGATGCTGCAGAGCCGCCGGCAGGACCTGGAGGCCCAGATCCGAGGCCTGCGTGAGGAGGTGGAGAAGGGCCAGGGCCGCCTGCAGACCGCCCACGAGGAGTTGTTGCTGCTGAGGCGGGAGCGGCGGGAGCACAGCCTGGAGGTGACCCGCAGGGCGAGGGGACTATGACCGCCCGGACCCTTGGCGGTGGCTTCAGCACTTTCTGGGAGATGGGGCCAGAGCGGGGTCACTGGGAGGCCCGGAGGCTGGCCCACAAGACCGCGGGCATTAGCCTGCAGGCCAGCGGGAGCCACGGAAGGCCGCTGAGCAGGGGAGGCATGCTCTCAGAGTGCATCAGAGCCTGGCAGCTGGGAGGGCAGGGAGGGGCCGGTGCCAGAGCTCAGGCCAGGAATGACAGCCCCTAGACAGAAAAGAATGAAGAGAGGACAGGCGGTCTGATGTTCGAGGTCTCAGGACTGCACTTTGGGGTCAGCTTGTCTGCCTTGGCGTCCCAGTGCCTCTTCTTCCAACTGGGGGGCGAACAGCCTCAGCCGCACGGATAAATGCCGCGTGAGAGCAATTAGTGAGTGAGGATAGATCGGGCAGGGGGGACAGGGATCTTCGAGGTGGGCCCCGCTTTACAGGCGAGGACCTTGGTGTCTCGGGCACGGGCTGAGGCGCCCAGCGATCCAAGAATGGGAACGCCCTGGGCCGCTGGGGTGCGGGCCCTCCGCGGCGACCTGGCGCAGGGTGCCGGTGCTGGGTGCGTCCCGCTGACCGCCGGCGCTGGCGTCTGCGGGACCGTCCACAGCTGGAACGCGCACGCTCCGAGGCCGAGGAGGCGCTGAGCGCGCTGCGGAGGCTGCGGCGGCGAGTCTTGGAGCTGGAGGAAGAGTCACGACTCCAGGAGGCCGACGTGTCGAGCGCCTCACTGCAGTCGGAGCTGGCCCGCAGTCTCCACGAGGACGGCCAGGGCCAGGGCGCTGACGCACGCGGAGCCGCCCCGGTGAGCTCATGGGGCACCAGTCCGCTTACCTGTGCCATCGGGAGGGTCGCAGGCGCCGCCTTTCCTCCTTTCCCCGACAGACTCCATACCACTAACCCATTTCTTTGGCCCACAGACCGCCCAGTCCCCAAAGACCCGAGAGGCTTCCGGGCCCCAGCCTTCACCCCCAGAGGAGAGCTTAGAGCCCCCCAACAAGCGAGCGTCCCTCGGCCCAGCGGAGATACTAGAGGAGAAGGAGGCGGAAGTGGCCAGGCTGCAAGATGAGGTGGGGGAGAGGGCACGTTGCTGGTTGCAGGAAAAAGCAATGGAGAGCGGGGACAGGCCTGTGAGCACGTCCAGCTCAGATATCTTGGTTAAAGTACAAGGACATAGAACGTACTATGTGCCTGTAAGCATGGCATGTTTAACAGCTACATAGGAGAGGGCTTAAAGAATTAGCACACTTATTCTTTAACAAGAAAGGAAACTTTAAAAAGGAACTTTTCTACTTCCCACACCTCAATTGGCCTTCATCCCAACAGACTTACTTCAAGAGCCAGTCTGTATGCCACCTCCTCCAGGAAGACTTCCTGACAGCACCTCTCCTCTTAGTTCCTTAGTGCTTCTCCCTGCATCCCTCCTGCAGGGTTATGGCACCCCAACTAACCCTGCTCCACCCCACCCCGCACCAGCCTGAGGGGCTCAGAGGCCTCATCTAGGAGTCACCAGCACAGGGCCACAGCTGCCTGGGGTGTCTGTCGAGCAGGCAGAGGAGAGCTGGGGAGAGGCAGATTCGGGGCTACTGGGAGGAGCAGGGACTGGACGCCCCATTGGCCCATCTGCTGTACGGCCACTCCTTTGCCCACAGATTGCGCTACAGCAGGCAGAGCTGCAGTCCCTGCGGGAAGAGCGGCAGAGGCAGAAAGAGCTGCGGGCGCATGACGACCCTGGGGAGGCCCTGAACAGGGCCCTCTCAGACCGGGACGAGGCCGTGAACAAGTGAGCCTCAAGCCATCCACCACCATCCCAGAGCCCCCTGGACCCCTCTGGGCTCCCGATTCCCCTTCTGATGCTGGTTATAATGATCCCCACTCCCACCCAGGGGCCCACGGACCTCTTTGATCTGTTTTGGCAGCCCCTCTCCCGCCCGGGTCCAGAAGTCCCCCGTCACCCTGGCTCTCTGAGGCCCCAGCGTCCTCAGACGCATCGTCCTCCCTTCCCCGCTAGGGCCCTGGAGCTGTCCCTGGAGCTCAAACGTGTCTCTCTGGAGCGAGACTCCCTGTCCCGGGAGCTGCTGCGAGCCATCAGCCAGAAGGTGGCGCTCACGCAGGAGCTGGAGGCCTGGCAGGTGAGGGGCGGGGCCTACGTGCGGGGCGGGGAAGGGGGCGGGACCGGCGCTGAGTAGACCCCGCCTCCCGCAGGACGACATGCAGGTGGTGATCGGGCAACAGCTGCGCTCACAGCGCCAGAAGGAGCTGAGCGCCGCCGCGTCGTCGTCGAGCCCGCGCCGCGCTGCGCCCCGCTTCTCGCTGCGCCTGGGCCCCGGGCCCGCCGGCGGCTTTCTCAGCAACCTCTTCCGAAGGACCTGACGGCGGGGCCCGGGGGCTGCCCTTGCCCACTTGGGGGCTCACTTTCCCCTTCCGGCCAATGGAGCGACGGGGCACGGATTGTCTTCCAAGAGGAGCTGATGCCCTCCCTGCCCCGGGAGGATGGGCAAGGGCTCATCGGGAGCGGAGCCAGCTTTGTGGGGCAGGAGCTCCAGGTGGGTGGCCGGGGCAGGTGAACAGAGCTGTCTCTTTCCGAATCAATATAGGTCTGTCTTTTCCAGGGCCGGGATTTATGGGGTATTTCTAGGGCAGGGATGGGGCTGGGTATTTATGTATCAAGATCGGAAAGAGTAATATATAAATCACGCCACCGAGTTGGCCTCCATTCGTGGAAAGAGCGAGCATGGAAGAAAAGCCTGAAACTTTATTGTACAAAAAAAAAAGAGAAAGAAAAACACTCTAAAACCCTGTGCTGGCTGGGGTGTGGTCAGAGGTCAGAAGGACAGGGAGAAGGCTCGGTAGCCCAGGTTGGTGAAGACATCCACCCGGCAGCTGTTGCCTGCAGCTGTCAGGACCTGGAGGAGAGAGGGGCATGACTGGCCTGCCCATACCCCCGCCTCCCAGCTGCCTGAGGCCCCTGCCGGACCCACCTTGCACTCTGGTGCGGCTGGCTGCTGGTTGAGGCTGAGGCTGAGCAGCCCTGGGGAGGAGCCCGGCACCTGGGCCTTCAGCTCCCCGCTGAGCTGCCACTGGTTGACACAGCGGCCCTGGCCAGCAGACAGAATCTGCAGAGGACACGGAAGGTGCTCAGGGGTCAGGGCTGGAGGGGAGAGCCAGTGGGGGTGGCAGACGAGACAGAGGGACTCACCAGGTCCTGGTAGAAGGTGACGTGCTTCTGTGGCGCCCGCATGGGGAAGACGGTGGTGGGTGTGGAGGATCGGAGGTGCCAGAGGGTGAGGGCTGGGCCCCCTCCACAAACCTGGACAGAAAGGTGGGCGTCCCCAGCTGTGAGCTACAGGCCCACAACCGACAGGACCCGAAGCTGCCAACCTGTCCCACAGTCTGCCCAGCTCACCATCCAGTCGGAATCAGTTGCCAAACATCCAATCCAGCGCCCATTGTGGGGCCTGGAGCACTCCTGGGAGACGGAGGGGAGAAGGGAAAGAGGTGGAGTCCTGGAGGGTTAAAGGGGTTGCTGGGAAAGAGGACAATGGCCACGGTCACACCCTTACCTCATGCTTATAGACCTCGACTGTCTGGACCTCCTTGGCTGTGCGCAAGTCTGTGGGGAAAGAACCCGCCCTGAGTAGTGCCCCACGAGCCTCAGCCTCCCTCACTGCCATCTTGCCCTCCAACCAGCCACCTCCTTACCCCAAAGTCGAACAGCTCCGTCCTCGCCACCTGACAGCACCTCTGGGCTCCTTTCCCTCAATGCCAGGCAATGGATGTAGTCTGTGTGGCCCCGAAGGACTCGCTGCAGGTAGAGGGGCGATGTCAGGAGATCTAGGAAGAGTGCCTCTCCCTGGCCTGGACCTGCTCTAGGGTTCCAAGCCCCTGCTCACCGTGAAGGTCCCAGTTTCAAGGTCCATTGTGTGCAACTGACAGTCTCCCCCAGCCAGGATGAGGGAATTCTCCTGTGGAGGGGCAGGGTGAGGCAGGAAGTCAGTGTCACATCAGCAAAGGCAGAGAGTGAAAGATCAAAGTTTGGGCCAAGAACAGTCACATGGGGCTCAGACCTTGGGGACCAGCAGCAAAGCATTGATCTCAGGCACTTCCAAGCTGGTCCTGGGGGAGGAAAGTCAGCGTCAGTGAAGGAGTGCCTTTACCCCCACTCGCCCTCTGTCCACGTGGCCGTGGCTCACCTGTATGGAGGCTGACGACACCACAGCTCCTTACAGCCCTTGAAAAGGAAGAACGCCAGGTGACTTCAAAGGCCGTCTCTGGGTCTGGGCACCCCAGCCCTTTCCGCAGCTTGACTCCTTACCTTCTTGAGCATCTCCGCCCAAAGCCAGGCCTTCACCTCCCCATCCCCAGCACTGAGCAGATGTCGATCAGTGGAGACCATGCTGTAGACCGGCCCATCATGAGCTAAAGAGAAATCCAGAAGTAAGTGAGCCAATCCCACCCAAACCCCCAAAGCCAGACTCCACAGCTAGACCCACCTTGGAAAGTCACCACCGGCTTCTTACTTTCCTCTTTGGCTTCCGAGCTCAGAGCAGCGGACAAGCTGCAGGGGACAATGGAGGGGACCCAGGAGTCAGAAACAGGGGGCATCCGTCCCATGAAGACCAAGTGCCAGGGCTAATGGGTTGACAGCAGCAGAGGGTACCTAAAGATGGCTATCTGCCCATAATTGTTGCCAGCTGCCAGAAACTTCCCACACGGTGAGACGCTTTGGGAGAAGATGGTCATATGGAGCCGCTGCAAGGCCTGGAACACCTCTGCCTGCAGGGAAAGACTGGATGAGGCCTGCCTGGGACATCTGAAACCTCCCAACCACAGACTCCTCCCTGCTTCCCCCGACACCTGCCAGGCCTCCCACTGTCCTGACTTCTCAGACCTCTCTTGCAGCGGCCAGCACCTGCCCATGCAGTCCCATGGGTGGCTCCAAGAAGACACTGAGGTAGGGGAGAGTTGAGGTACGATGCCTCATGAACCTCTGAGTAAGCACCCAAGCCTCTCCTACCAGCTTCCTCAACTGTCAAATGGAGCTCACAGAAGATTCTGTCACGATTAGATGAGCTAGTGTATAGACAGAGCTTTGCACAGGGCTGTCACTCAGTGCTTAAGCCAGGTGCCATGGCTCAAGCCTGTAATCCCAGTGATCTGGGAGGCTGAGGCGGGAAGATCGCTTGACACCAGGAGTTCGAGAGCAGCCTGGGAAACGTAGTGAGACTCCATCTCTACAAAAAATTTAAAAATCTGGCCAGGCACGGTGGCTCACACCTGTAATCCCAGCACTTTGGGAAGCCAAGACCGGAGGATTACCTGAGGTCAGGAGTTTGAGACCAGCCTGACCAACATGGTGAAATCCTGTCTCTACTAAAAGCACAAAAATTAGCTGGCCGTGGTGGCACATGCCTGTAGTCCGGGCTACTCTGCAGGCTGAGGCAGGAGAATCGCTTGAACCTGGGCGGCAGAGGTTGCAGTGAGCCGAGATCGCGCCACTGCACCCCAGGACAGAGTGAGACTCCGTCTCAAAAACAAAAAAGTGCTTAAAAAGTGGCTCTGCTTCCGAGAACTAGCTAGCAAATTAAAAAAAAAAAAAAAGTGGCTCTACTATCCCAGCATAGAAAAACGCACTGACTTGTAATCCCTACTCTCTGACTTGCGTTAAGCCCCTGAGGCCTTATTGGTTACTTTCCCGCCCCCCTGGCATAGTCTGAGTCCCACAAACAGCCCAAGCAAAACAGGGCTCAGGGCACGATTCCCTGCCCGCCCCGTCCAAGTCACGCATGGACTACAAACCCCAGAAGGCACCGCGCACCACGTCCTTCTCACCTGACCCAGAGGCACCGCGAGCGGCACAGCTCTTTCCATCTCCAGAACTACAAATCCCAGAGTGCTCCGCGCGCGACGCAACCTCACCAAGCTGTACGTGCCTAGAGCGGGTCCTCCTAGCGGCGCCCTGCCGCCTTCGGCGCGAAGGTGGCTGCTGCGTACTGTACCGAACCCCGGGAGCCGAGATGAGCGCCACGAAAACCCCCGACGCTAAGAAGTGGCGCCCACCGCAGTTCCGCTAAGCCAGATCCCTTCCCCCACCCCGAGGAACAGGCCCGCCTTCCGCCACGCGCCACCCGTCTTCCGCGCCGGCGCAGAACCTCGCCGCTGTGCACGCCTAAAGCCACACCCCTTCGCGTTGGGTCACGCCCTCAGAGACTCCGCCTCTGTCGCCCAGATCCCACCCGCAGGACCCCAAAACCCAATGATCCTGCAGCAGCCCTTGGAGCGAGGCCCCCAGGGTGGGGCCCAGCGCCTCCCGCTGGCCGCCTTGGGGGTGACTCGGGGCCTGGACGCCAGGTGCGTGTAGGGGACCAGGGTGGGCCTGACCAAGGACCGCAGGAGCTTTGGCTGGGTGCTCAGGGCTGGTCTGCAGGATGGACACGGGGTAGGGCGAATCGGCCGGGCTTAGGCGTGAGCTGAGACCGGATTGATCTTCGGCTCAGGGTCGAAACTTCCGAGGTACGCTGCTGGATGGCCCAGGAGAGAGGGGACAGGCACCACCTGAGACAGGAATGGGCTTGGGGCTCCTGGCTGATGCTGCAGGCTCAGGCGGGCAGATCCTTGGGAAGGGGCCAAGAGGGTGGGGTGCACCAGGCTCTCTTTTTTTCCCAGCTCCCCTCTCCGAGGAGCTGTGCCCCTGAGCACCAAGCGGCGCCTGGAGGAGGAGCAGTGAGTTTGGGGGCAGGGAGGGACTCCCAACAAGATCTCTGTCACCTCTGGTCCCCAACACGCTGCCTCCTGCCTCAGTATCCCAGCCTCCCTCTCTCCCATCTCTCCCCAGGGAGCCTCTGCGCAAGCAGTTTCTGTCCGAGGAGAACATGGCCACCCATTTCTCTCAACTCAGCCTGCACAATGACCACCCCTACTGCAGCCCCCCTGTGGCCTTCCCCCCGGCCCTGGCCCCACTCAGGTAGGCTCCTCCACTGGCCCGGCCTGCAGGACCACAGGCGGTCCTCGGAGCTGACCTCAGGCTCTGGCTCGTGCCATTTTTAGCTCTAGCTGACCTCTGCTTGTTCCCGTCCTGGCTCTGGAAAGTGCTGAGAACCCAGGAGCCCCTGGGGACCTGGACCTGGTGGGAGGTGCTCAGCTAGGCCAGCCTCAGCCCCCAGGCCGACTCTCATTTCCTCTTCCAGGAGCTCTTGCTCTGAGCTGCTTCTCTGGCGATACCCTGGCAGCCTCATCCCTGAAGCCCTCCGGCTGCTGAGGCTGGGGGACACCCCCAGTCCCCCCTACCCTGCGACCCCAGCTGGGGACATAATGGAGCTCTGAGTGCTAGTGGACAGCGCCCCTCCCACCTTCCTTCTTCCTCACAACAGAAGAGACCAGCAACTCCCGCAAAGGGACAAGGAGCCTCTCTCCTCCAGACCAGGCATCTGGGCACCAAGACCTTCCCTCAACAGAGGACACTGGGCCCAGTGGAGCTCTGGGATGAGAGGGGTGGGAGCATGGGAAGGGAGGCACCCACCCCAAGAACTGAATAAAGATTGCTGAGCAAAGAAAGGCTTCCGGCTGGAACCTGGGGCTTTTGGGGATGGTGGAGAGGGCAGAGGCGCGGGATGCTGGGGTTTCTCCTCAAGATCTTCCCTGGAAAACTGTTAGGGCCAGCCAGGTCCTGGCCGGCTGAGTTCCAGGCATTGAGAATGTGTGAGTCAGAGCCTCACCCCCGCCCCCGTGGCTGGCTGACTCACTCCCTCCCTCCAGCTCAGGGGAGTCAGTCGGGGATCACTGCCTCTCCAAACCATTTAAAGTTAAAGATTCCTTTATTAATAAATTCTCCCTCCCCTCCAAACTCTCCCCAAAATAAATATCTCCTCCCCTCTTTAGGGAGTTGGGGGGGTCTGTATCTTAGGGCCAGCCCTCCTAGTGGGCCAGCCCCCTAGTGTTAAAAATAGGTCCCTAACCCCCCAGGCTGGTGACCCCCGTGGTGGAATTTCGGGACGTCTGGGTGAGTGGGGCCTAGTGTCTGTCTGTCCCCCAAGTCAGCCTAGCCCCCAGGGCCTCTAGGGAGGAGGACACCTCCTTGTGCAAATGCTGCAGTTCCTTAGTCAGTGTCAGCTGTTTGTGTGAGCCAGCGTAAGGCTCCCTTTCTGTTCTGAGGCCAGAAGCAGGGCATCCAGACACCTAGGAAGGCTGCCCTGAACCCTGCAGGAGCCCAGGCCTCAGAGGTGATTCACCACCCCCCACCCCCGTGGTTGGAGGAGCTTGGCTCCTGCCGCGTCTGGGAGGCAGAGACTGGCTCTAGATGGATGAATGAATGATGAGTAGGCGAGCCCCGGCTGGCAGGGGGCGCGCCGTCACTGGATCAGGGCCACGGCCGGGCAGCCATCTCCGCCGGTCTCCTCTATGGGGGCTGCAAGACAAGAGGTGGGGTCGTCAAGGGCAGAGGAAAGGTCGAGTGGTGACGCGGCTGGGCAGGCCGGGCTCACTTACTGGTGAACTTCTCTCTCCTGCGGCATCGTCTCCAGACCAGGAAGCCAGACAGCAGCCCCAGCACGAAGGTCAGGCTCAGAGCGCCCCCCAGGATGGGCCAAAGCAGCCGGAAGGGGGTCGGAGGTGCCGCAGCGCCTGGACGCGGACTTGGAGTCAGACCTCGGCCCTCTCCGGGCCAGCCCCCCAGCACTGAGCCTTCAGCCTTCTCCCAGCCGTGGCCCCTCCCTGACCGGAGACTCCCTCCGCACTCCCACCTTCCCCGGATCGATTTCCCAGACGCGAAGCCCTCGGCCCCCACCCTCTCTCCCGGTCTGGGGTCCCCTCGCCACGGGCCCCGCCCCGCTACTCACAGCCCAGGCAGAAATCGCTGTGCGGTCGCGCCCGGCAGGACGCGCAGTCCATGCACTTGTCCAGGTCCGCGCTCCAGGAACTGCCGGGGGAGCAGGGGGCGGTGTCTGGGGAGGGGGCCGAGGGTCAGAGGCTGGGGGCGGGACTCGGCTATTCTGGGGCCTGAGGTCAGGGTCGGCCGGCTCGAATAACGTGAGTCACTGGCGCCCTCCCCGCGCATTCCTCACAGGTGACCGCACGGC
>PVKP010053415.1:0-11960 GCA_004027715.1 Plecturocebus donacophilus | reverse complement strand
TCCTGTCTCCATTGTTAAGCACAATTATTGGCATAAAAGAGGTTTTTAATACCCATTTTTAGACTGTATTCTAGCCTGGGCAATAAAACAAGAATCCCATTCTCTCTCCCTCTTTCTCTTCCTCTTTCTTTCTCTCTTTCATTCTTTTTTTTCTTTCTTTTGCTGTTTCTTTCTCTCTCCTTTTCTAAAATCTCTTCCTTTTTTTTCTTTTGCTGTTTCTTTCTCCTTTTCTCTCTTTTTCTAAAATCTCCTCTTTCTCTTTTATTTTTATTCTAAAAAAATAAATAAATAAATGAAATCATATAGTAAGTTCTCTTTTATGTCTTATTTCACTCAACATGTTTTTGAGATTCACTCACATTGCTGCATGTATTCATAATTCATTCCTTTCTTTTTTCTAAGTAGCAATCCACTATTTATTTATCCAACTTGTTTATCCACTCACCTGCTGATGGCATTTAGGTTGTTTCCAATTTTTTGGCTATTATGAATGAAGCCGCTAGGCACATTCACATGGTTTTTTGGTGACCATATATTTTTATTTCTCTTGGGTAATAAACACCTAGGAGTAGTACTGCTGAACTGAATAAGTATGTATTTAACTTTGTAAGAAATTGACAAACTTTCCAAAGTGGTTGTACCATGTCACACTCTTACCAGCAACATGCCTGAACTCCTACTGCTCTGCATTCTCATCAACACTTGGAACTGTCCATCTTTTTAAAATTTAGCCATTCTAATGGGTATAAAATGCTATCTCATTGTGGGTTTAATTTGTATTTCTGTCCAGGCATGGTGGCTCACCATGTAATACCAACACTTTGGGAGGCTAAGGCAGGAGGAATGCTTGAGCCTAGGAGTTCAAGACAACCCTGAGAAACACAATTAGACCTTGTTTCTAGAAACAAAAAAAATTCTAGCCTGGCCAACATGGTGAAACCCCATCTCTACCAAAAAATACAAAAAAAAAACCAGCCAGGTATGGTAGCACACATCTATGGTCCCAGCTACTTGGGAGGCTGCAATGGGAGAACTGCTTGAACCCAGGTGGCAAAGGTTGCAGTGAACCAGGATCACATGCACTCCAGCCTGAGCGATGGAGTAAGACCCTGTCTCAAAAAATTAAAAATTAAAAAAAATTTTATGTTAGCCAGGCATGGTGGCACCCACCTGTAATCCCAGCTACTTGGGAGGCTGGGGTGAGAGGAACGCTTTAGTCCAGGAGGTCAAAGTTGCAGTGAACTATGATCATGCCAAAGCACTCTAACCTAGGTGACAAAGTGAGATCCTGTCTGGAAAAAAAAAAAAAAAAAAATTTTTATTTCCCTGGTGATTATGTTGAGTGTCTTTCTATATGCTTTGGACATTCATAAATATCTTCTAAGAAATGTCCATTCACGTCATCTTATTTTTTAACTGGGCCATTGCCATATATTTTTTTTTTCTTTTTTGAGACAGAGTCTCACTCTGTCACCAGGCTGGAGTTCAGTGGCACGATCTAGGCTCACTGCAACCTCTGCCTCCCAGGTTGAAGCGAGCCTCCTGCCTCAGCATCCAGAGTAGCTGGGACTACAGGCGCATACCATCACGTGCAGCTAATTTTTCTATTTTTAGTAGAGACAGGGTTTCACCATGTTGACCAGGATTGTCTCAATCTCTCGAACTCATGATCTGCTGACCTCGGCCTCCCAAAATGCTGGGATTACAGGAGTGAGCCACTGTGCTTGGCCACATATTATTAAATTTTTAAAGTTTTTTAAAAACGTATTCTGGATATATATATATATATATATATATATATATATACAGTGTGTGTAAATATTTCCTCCCAAGTCTGTGGCTTACCTTTTTAGTTTCTTACAGTGTCTTCTGAAGAACAGATGGTTTTAATTTTAATAAAGTCCAATTTATCAATTTTTACTTTTATGGTTAAGTGCTCCTCAAACGTGCTTAAAAAAAATCTGCCTATGCCAAAGTCTCAAAGATTTTGTCCCATGATTTCTTCTATAAGTTTTATGCTTTTAGTTTGTACAATTAGGTCTATAAACCATTTCAAATTAATTTTTGTGTCTCATATGAGATTGGGATTGAGGTTCATTTCTTTAAATACATATATCCAGTTGTTCCAGCAATAGCTGTTTAAAAATACTATCCTTTCCCCTTCTGAATTCTGTTTGAGCTATTGCTGAAAATCAACTGACTATATATGTATGTATCTATTTCTGGACTCTTTATTGTGTTCCAATGACTGGCAAATACCGTATTGTCTTGATTACTCTTGCTTTACAGTAAGTTTTGAAATCAAGTAATTTAATTCCCCCAAGTTTGTTCTTCCTCTTGTAATTGTTTTGGATATTCTACGTCCCCTGGATTTTTATGGGATCCACCCACACTAGTCTTCCAAAGTGCTGGGATTACAGACGTAAGCCACCATGCCCAGCCTCTCCATCTTTTTTGAATGATAGTCACTTTCTATCTCCACTGGGATGTCTCACAGATATCTCAAATTTACATTCCAAACTGAACTCTTAAATCCTCATTTCCTGCAGGTTGCTCTGGCTCCAGTGTTCCCTATTTCTGTAACTGGCACTTGTGTCTACCTTGTTAACATAAAGTCAGAAACCTGAAGGGGCATCTTTGGCACCTCCCTCTCCCTCCTCACATCCATTGCATCATCAACTTCTGTTCATAATCATTCTGTAAATATTACCTCATTTGCCACCTTCTCATCTCTGTCACTAAAACTACTCTAGCTAGTCTAAGCCACACTATTTCCAGTTAAACCAATTAAATAAATGCCTTTTTTTTTTCTAGACAGAGTCTCGCTCTGTTGCCAGGCTGCAGTGCAGTGGCACAATCCTGGCTTACTATAATCTCCATCTCCTGGGTTCAAGGGATTCTCCTGTCTCAGCTTCCCAAGTAGCTGGGACTACAGGCATATACCACCACGCCCAGCTAAATTTTTTTGTATTTTTTTTAGTAGAGAAGGGTTTCACCTTGTTGCCCAGGATGGTCTTGATCTCTTGACCTTGTGATCCAATTGCCTCAGCCTCCCAAAGTGCTGGGATTACAGGTGTGGGCCACTGTGCCTGGTTTTCTTCCATCCATCCTTCCTTCTAACTCCCTTCAATCAGTTCTCTACACTGAAGCCAGAGTTTTAAAATACCTATCTAATCATACCATGCTCCTTCCTCTTCTCTCAAGCCTTTTGCTCTCAGTATGCTCCAAGCAGGTGCCTTAAATGAATGGTATTTGGTATATCATGGATTTTAATAAAGAGTAGTAGGAACTGTGGCAAGTTTAAAAGTACATGCCCTGTCTAAGGTATCCACTCGTTAGTTCTAGTATATTCTTGTCATGAAGGAGTGTAGACCTAGAATTGCTGATCTGCTGATTTCTTTTCGAAAAGAAGCCAGAAGTCTGGAATTTTTAAACTGTGAATTTTCTTTATTTTAAAATGTTGATGAACAATTTAAATTTCTAAAATGTGTGTACTTAGGAATAAATTTAATAAAAACAGCAAAATAATAAACTTAATGAAATAATTAAATAAAAATATTAGTGATGCGAGGTGGGTCACACCTGTAATTCCAGGACTTTGGGAGGCTGAAACAGGTGGATTACTTGAGGTCAGGAGTTTGAGACCAGCCTGGTCAACACGGCAAAACCCTGTTTCTACAAAAACTACAAAAATTAGTCAGGCACGGCGGCAGGTGCCTGTAATTCCAGCTACTGCTACTTGGGAGGCTGAGGCAGGAGAATCACTTGACCCAGGGCAGACTGCACCACTGCACTCCAGCCTGGGCGACAGCGTAAGACTCCTTCTCAAAAAAACAACAAAAAAGGAAAGATATTGCAATAATCCAGGCAAGAAATAATAATGATGGTGTGATGGTCAGTTTGTTGTGAAGGTATTTTGTAGATGCAACTAACATTCATAATCAGTTGGCTTTAAGCAAAGGAGACTGTGCTAGATAATCTGGTTGGGCTTGATCCAATCCATTGAAAGGCTTTAAGGGCTGGGTGTGGTATCTCACAGGAAGTGAAAAGTAAAGTAGAGAAAGTCTATGTCATTGCACAGAATACATATACTTTTATAAACAGAATGTTGGTAAAAATATGAATGTTAAAGGTACTCCTGACAAGTACTCAGAAGGAAATGAGGAACATGTCATTGGAAACTAACGGAAAGATGATCCTTGTTTTATAGTAGCAGAAAGGTTAGCTAAATTGTATCTAACAGTTGTATGGGAAGCAGAATTTTTAAGCAAAGAATTCGGAAATTCCCAAGCAACATACTAAAGGTATAGCCTGGTTTCTTCTTCTTGTTTACAGTAAAACATAAGAGGAAAAATTAACAGGAGAAATGTTAAACAAAAAGAAACCAGTACTTGGAAAATTTGGTTTGATTTGGAAAATTCTCAGCTTATCTGGATCACAAAAGATTTTTTTTGGTGTTGGTTTTTCTTTTTTTGGAGGCAGAGTCTCATTGACCCAGGCTGGAGTACCGTAGCACAATCTTAGCTCACTGTAGCCTCCGCCTCCGGGTTCAAGCAATTCTCCCACCTCAGCCTCCTAAGTACCTGGGGTTACAGGCATGCACCACCACACCCGGCTAATTTTTTTTTAAGATAGAATTTCGCTCTTGTTGCCCAGGCTGGAGTGCGGTAGCACAATCTCAGCTCACTGTAACCTCTGCCTCCCAGGTTTAAGTGATTCTCCTGCCTCAGCCTCCCGAGTAGCTGGGATTACAGAAATGTGCCATCACACCTGGCTAATTTTACATTTTTAGCATTTCTCCATGTTGGTCAGGCTGGTCTCCAACTCCTGACCTCAGGTGATCCACCTGCCTCGGCCTCCCAAAGTACTGGGATTACAGGCATGAGCCACCATGTCCGCCTATCTTTTTTGTGTTTTTAGTAGAGACAGGGTTTCACCATGTTGGCCAGGCTGATCTCAAACTCCTGACCTCAGGCGATCCACCTGGCTCAGCCTCCCAAAGTGCTGGGATTACAGGTATAAGCCACTGTACCCAGCCAACAAAATAGTTAAAATTAGGAAATTCACTGTTAAGAAAACCATGCCGTGGAAAGAAAGTCAAGCATGTGGCAGGACAAGCTCTTAGTCATGCTGAAGGATTAGGCATGTGACTCATTAATTCCTTCAGGCAACCATAAGGAGAAGGTAGGAATGGAGATGAGATTATCCAGAAAAGCTCTATAGGGAACCCTCTTGTTTAATGACAGAAACCCCCAAAATATACACAGGAGACTTACAAGGTTTCTAATAATGTTACATCAGCAGAAACACTGTTGACTTGGACTGAAAGGACAAAGAAAGAATGAAATAAAGGCTGTTGGCTGGGTGTGGTAGCTCACATCTGTAATCCCAGCACTTTGGGAGGCCAAGGCAGGAGGGCAGCTTGAGCCCAGGAATTCGAGACTAGACTGGGCAACAAAATGAGATCCATCCCTACAAAAAATACAAAAAATGAGCCAAGTGTGGTGGTGGATGCCTGCAGTCCTAGCCACTCAGAAGGCTGAGATGGGAGAATTGCCGTGATTGTGCCACTGCACTCCAGCCTGGGAGACAGAGTAAGATTCTATCTTTTAAAAAAAAAAAGGAAAGAAAGAAAAAAAGAAAGCTGAAAGCTGTTGGACTACCAAAATTCTACATGCAGAAATCAGACTAATAAAACTACTCTTCCAGCCATAAAAAGAAAGAAAATTCTGATATATGCTACAACATGGATGAATCTTAAGGACATCATACTAAGTGACATAAGCTAGTCACAAAAGACAAATATTGTATGTTTCCACTTGTATGAAGTACTTAAGAGTAATCAAAATCATAGAGACAGAAAATGGAATGGTGGTTCACAGGGACGGGGGAGAGGATAATGGGGAGTCATTGTTTAATGGGTACAGAGTTTCAGTTTTGCAAGATAAAAACAGTTCTGGAGATGAATGTCGGTGGTGGTTGCATAACAGTATGAATGTACTTAATACCACCAAAGAGTATACTTAAAAATGGTTAAGATGGTAAGTTTTAACACAATTTTTAAACACTGTGGGTAAAAACTCTACTCAGTTGCAAATATATGCTTCTCTTCAAGAAAAAGAAAGGATAACTATGAAAGTAGAAGTTAGAGCCACAGACTCAGAGGGTAGTGTCTCGAGCAAAAGAAAATTGCTCGCAGGCTTTGAAACCTAATAAAAATTTTCCGTGCTGGATTTTGAAATTACTTGGTACCAGTATCCCATTTACTCCTTGCATTTTCTCCCTTTTGTAATAGGAGTTACCTATAACTGTTATACTATACATGTCTGACCAATGTATTTTGGGAAAAGATAACAGATGATTTAGATAATGAGACTTTAGACTTCTGATTGGTGATAGACGAGATCTTGGGCTTCAGTTGATGTTGCAATGGGTTGAGACTTTGGGGATATTGGAATGAGATGGGTGTATTTTGCCTGTGGGACAGATGAGTAGAGACGAGACTATGGTAGGCTGAAAAATGGCCCAAAAAGATACCCACATCCTAATACCTGGAATCTGTGAATGTTACCTTTTATAGCAAAAAGGGGTAGGAGTCTTTGCAGGAGTGATTAAGAATTCTGGAATGGAGGATTATTCTGATTATCCAGTGGGCCCTAAATGCAATATGTCCTTACAAGAGAAGAGGGAGGCAGAGAGAGATGACAAAAATAGTGCAGAAGAAAGAGATGTGCACAGAGAGATTTTAAAATGCCGATCCTGAAGACTAAACCAATGCTGCCACAAGCCAAGGAATGGCAACAGCCACCAGAAGGTGGAAGAGGTAAAGAACAGACTCTCCCCTAAAGCCTCTGGAAGGATTACAGCCCTTGTGACATCCTGAATTTGACCCAGTAAAACTCAGTCAAATGTCTGACCTCCAGAACTACAAAAGAACGAGTACGTGTTGTTACAAGGTACCAAGTGTAGTAATTTCTTCCAGCAGCCACAGGAAACTAAACTAATACAGATGGCTTGGAAGACGGTGATTATGGTGGAGGTGATTAAGAAGTGATCAGATTATGGATATATCTTGAAGACAAAGCTAACAGTATTTAGTGATGCACTGGATTCTATAAAGTGGGACAGAAAGACAAGATGACTCCAGGGTTCTTTCTTAACTAGAAGAGTTACAGTTATTATTTTACTAAACTAGGGAAAACTCAACATGTTTAGCAACATGTAAACTAGTGGTGATCGCAATGAAAACTGTTTTGGTAGAACTGAGGGCTGGATAACAGACCAGAGAGTGTTAGAAAGTCCAGAGTACTACGGTCTTACAATTTACTTTGAATACCATTCTGTTCTCTTTCATTGTTATTCCTTTATTCGTTGCCCTCCCCTTTACTCAGCTCCAATCTTTAATAGACCAGTTATCTAACAAGGTGACTGATTCTCAAAGCAGGCCAAAATGTTAAGGATACTGTCCTTTAAGCCAAGGGAGGTCAGAATTAGGAAAGCAGTGTTCATTCATTTAACAAGTATTTATTGACCATCAACTATACGCTATGTCTGGTACTATGCTGGATTCTGAGAATAGGGCAGTGAAAAGACAGATATGGTCCCTGGTGTCACAAAGCTTATAAGAGAAACATATTTAAATTATATAATTTAATTGTAATTGTGGTTAGTGCTACAAAGGAAAATTTTTGAGTGCTATGAAAATGAACACGTATTGAATGCCTATTATGAGTTAAATGCTTTACATGTAACTGAATTTACCTCTTACAACTATCTTCTAAGTATAGTGAGCTTCAAAAAAGAGCTACCATACATGATGGTTCACGTCTGTAATCCCAGCACTTTGAGAGGACGAGGCAAGAGGATCACTTGAACCAGTCTGAGCAACACAGAGAGACCCCGTCTCTACAAAAATTTAAAAATTAGCCAGGTGTGGTCGCACACGCCTCTGGTTCCAGCTACTCAGGAGGCTGAAGCAGGAACATCACTTGAGCCCAGGACATAAAGGCTGTAGTAAGCCATGTTCAAGTCACTGCACTCCAGCCTGAACAATGGAGCAAGATCCTGTGTCAAAACAATATTATTTCAATTTAAAAATTTAAAAAGATTGGCCAGGCGTGGTGCCTAACACCTGTAATTCCAACACTTTGGGAGGCCAAGGTTGATAGATCACTTGAGGTCAGGAGTTTGAGATCAGCCTGGCCAACATAGTGAAACTCTGTCTCTACTAAAAATAAAGAAAAAGCCAGTTGTGGTGGAGCACACCTGTAATCCAGCTACTTGAGAGGATGAGGCAGGAGAATCGCCTGAACCAGGGAGGCAGAGGCTGCAGTGAGCCAAGATTGCACCACTGTGCTCCAGCCTGGGCAACACAAAGTGAGACTCCATCTCAAAAAAGAAAAAAAAAATTAAAAATGTTAATTCCCTTGTCTAAGATCACTGAGCCAGTGAGCAATAGAGCCAGGATTAAAAAGAGGTGCATTCAACCCCATCACTACTGTCTCTAAACAGTAGAGAAACCTGCCATGCTTTTTAAAAACAAAGCAAATAAGTACCCAGAAGAGGCAGGGTGGATCATGCAGGTAAAGTTTTGAGAATCCCTGTTCTAGAAAGCATTTTCTAAGCTTTCTAAGCTCACTTCATAAAGGTGAATTTTGGAAGGCATTCAAAAATCCCTTAACACTCTCCAAATAGAACAAAAGGTTACACTATAATTAACTCTGTTATTTGGGCAGCCAACAGGCTATTAGACATGTTGAAAATAAAATGTCATGATTAGCTTGTCCAAATTGTGTAAGTCATGCCCGGTTTCCATACATACTGATCCTGCCAAACACACTTTAAGAATCAGCTTTCAGATAAAGGTCAGAACATTAATTTTTTTAAAAAAGGGTCACTCGTGCCACAGAGGGTCTGATTTAGGAAAATGATTAAATAATCAACTGACTCAGGGTATATAAAGACTCATGACAGGTATCACACACAAACCATAATATCCTATGAACTTCTACTGGGTAAAATAAATATTTAAATGTATTTCAAATGACTAGCATATGATCCATTATGTACTTGGTTCCCTGTTACCATTCCAGGACCCCGACCGCCACCAAAAAAAAATCTGAACAGAAACGAAGTATCAATAAGATAACGGAATATAGGCCAATGAATCTACAAAATAGAATAAAAGGTTCAGTGGCTCATGGCTGTAATGTCAACACTTTGAGAGGCCAAGACAAGAGGATCACTTGAGCCCAGGAGTTCAAGACCAGCCTGGGAAACATAGTGAGATCCCGTCTCTATAAAAAAATTAAAATAAGGGGTCGGGCGCAGTGACTCACGTCTGTAATCTCAGCACTTTGGGAGGCCAAGGTGGGTGAATCACGAGGTCAAATGATCAAGAACACCCTGGCCAACTCGGTGAAACCCCAACTCCACTGAAAATAGTTAAAAAATTAGCTGGGTATGGTGCCACAACCCTGTAGTACCAGCTACTCAGGAGGCTGAGGCAGGAGAACTGCTTGAACCCAGTGGGTGGAGGTTGCAGTGAGCCAAGATGGCACCACTGCACTCCAGCCTGGGTGACAGAGCAACACTCCTTCTCAAAAAAATAATAAATTAATAAAAATAAAAATAGGATGGGCATGGTGGCTCACACCTGAAATCCCAACACTTTTGGGAAGCCAAGGGAGGAGGACTGCCCGTCCACAACCAGCCCAGACAACACAGCAAGACCCTATATCTCTAAATAAATAAATAAATAAATAAATAAATAAATAAATAAGGTAAGGCCAAGAAGGGTGGCTCATGCCTGTAATCCATAACTTTGGGAGGCCAAGGCAGGCGGATGATGAGGTCAGGAGATCAAGACCATCCTGCCCAACATGGTGAAACCCTGTCTCTACTAAAAGAACAAAAACTTAGCCAGGTATGGTGGTGGGAGCCTGTAGTCCCAGCTACTCAGGAGGCTGAGGCAGGAGAATCGCTGGAACCAGGGAGCTGGAGGTTGCAGTGAGCCGAGATCAGGCCACTGCACTCCAGCCGGGACGACAGAGTGAGACTCTATCTCAAAAAAAGAAGAACGAAGAAAGAAGAAAGAAAAGGAAAGAAAAAGGAAGAAAGGAAAGAAAGAACCCTTATTCTTTTTTTCTTTGTTTTTTTTTTTTTTTTTTTTGAGACAGAGTCCTGCTCTGTTCCCCAGAGTAGAGTGCAGTGTTACAAACTCAACTCACTGCAACCTCTGCCTCCAGTTCTCCTGCCTCAGCCTCCCGAGTAGCTGAGATTACAGGGACACACCACCACGCCCGGCTAATTTTTTTTGTATTTTAGTAGAGATGTGGTTTCACCATGTTGGCTGGGCCGGTCTTAAACTCCTGACCTCAGATGATCCACCCGCCTTGGCCTCCTAAAGTTCTGGAATTACAGACGTGAGGCACTGCACCCATCCTAACCTTTCCTCTTTTTTTTTTTTGAGACAGCGTCTAGCTCTGTCACCCAGACTGGAGGGCAGTGGTGCAACCTTCACCTCCCAGGCTCAAGCAATTCTCCCACCTCAGTTTCCAGAGTAGCTGGGACTACAGGTGCACACCACCATGCCCAGTTAATTTTTGTATTTTTGGTAGAGACGGGGTTTTGCCGTGTTGCCCAGGCTGGTCTCGAACCCCTGAGCTCAAGCAATTCTCCCAAAGTGCTGGAATTACAGACATGAGTGACAGCATCTGCCCAACCCTTACTTTTAATTTCTAAATTTCTCTATGTTTTAAAGAAAAGACAAATATATGCATATATTTGGCAAACTCAAAAAGACTACTTTATATTTTAAACGTATCTGTCATATAACTAAATACAAAATAATAAAGCCAGGGCCAGATGTAGTGGCTCATGCCTGTAATCCCAAGCAACACTTTGAGAGGTCAAGGCGGGAAAACTGCTTGAGGCCAGAGGTTTAAGGTTACGGTGAGCTACGATCATGCCACTGCAATCCAGCCTGGGTATCAGAATGAGACCGTGTGTGTGTGTGTGTGTGTGTGTGTGTGTGTGTGTGTGTGTGTGTGTGTGTGTGTGTGTGTGTGTGTGTGTGTGTGTGTGTGTGTGTGTGTGTGTGTGTGTGTGTGTGTGTGTGTGTGTGTGTGTGTGTGTGTGTGTGTGTGTGTGTGTGTGTGTGTGTGTGTGTGTGTGTGTGTGTGTGTGTGTGTGTGTGTGTGTGACACATACGCCAAAGTATCAACCATGACACACACACACACACGCCAAAGTATCAACCATGACAATACCACTCTAACACCAAAATTCAACACAGTGCATTCTAAAGTATTAGGAAAGGACAACTTTCCAAGTTCCTATAAATTTTGTGGTAGAGAAAATATGTACAAATTAACCACAATCAAGAGACCCTGGCATCACTTACCCCATTTACAATTTAAAGATACTGAAACACTGACAAAAAAAAAATCCTAAAAATGTGGATATTATAGTATGCCCTTATTTGGTAAATTTTTTGTTTTGAGATAGGGTCTCACTCTGTCGCCCAGGCTGGAGTGCAGTGGCACAAACACAGCTCAAGCTCACTGAAACCTTGATCTTCCAGGCTCAAGCACTACAGGTATATGTCACTGTGCCCAACTACTTTATTTCTTGTAGAGACAGCGTCTTGTCATGTTGCCCAGGCTGGTCTTAAACTCCTGGGTTCAAATGATCCTCCCACCTCAGCCTCCCAAACTGCTGGAATTACAGGTATGAGCCATATAATGCCTGGCCCTTATTTGGTTAGTATTAATTGAGCAACTTAAGATGTGAAGTTACTATTTTTTTTTTTTTTTTATGAAAGAGAGAAAGAAAGAGGAAGAGATTTTAGAAAAAGAGAGAAAAGGAGAAAGAAAGAAACAGCAAAAGAAAGAAAAAAGAAAAAGAAAGAGAAGAGATTTTAGAAAAAGAAAAGGAGAAAGAAAGAAACTGCAAAAGAA
>PVKP010053414.1:0-11959 GCA_004027715.1 Plecturocebus donacophilus | reverse complement strand
GCACTGGTTTCTTCCCATTTTTGTGGATTTATCCACCTGTCGTCTTTGTAATTGCCGACTTTCAGATTGGGTCTCTGAGTGGACGTCTGGCTTGTTGGTGATGAAGTTTTTTCTGTTTCTTAGTTTTCCTTCGGGGGGCGCCCCTTCCCCACAGAGCTGGGCCTTCCCGGGTTCAGCTGTGCTTGCTCTCAGTCCTCAGCACTTCCAACTGCTCTTCTCCTTGTGGGAATGGGACCAGCGGAGCCTGACTAAAAGGGCACCAAGTCCCGTATACTCCGCACCGAGAAGCGCCGCGCACCGGGGCACCGGCAAAACAGCCGCGCCGGCCAAAAGAGTCGCGCTGGTGACCCGTGTGGCTCCTCTGCCAGGAATCTCCCGGTCTGTGGGCAACAAAAATTCGTCGGGAAGTGCGGCGTCCACTCGTTCTCTGCGCTTTCCCTGGGAGCTACATTCCTGAACTGTTGCTAATCAGCCATCCTGGATCTTTCTCCACCTTGTTTTTTATTAATCTTTCCTAAATGTAGGTAGAGTTCACATTTATTTCAATACTTAATATTAAAGGTGTTGTGGTCTTTATTTAGAAGTTTGGTGATGTTGAGGTCAGGAGTTTGAGACCAGCCTGACCAACATAGTGAAACCCTGTCTCTACTAGAAATACAAAATTAGCTGGGCGTGGTGGTTCATGCCTGTAATCTCAACTACTTGGGAGGCTGAGGCACAAGAATCGCTTGAACCTGGGAGGCGGTGCGTGAGACAAGACTGCGCCATTACATTCCAGCCTAGACAAGAAGGAAACTCTGTTCTGTCACACACACACACACACACAGAGTTTGGTGATGTTATTGAGACCAGAAATATGCCATAAAAACTTAACTTTTGGCTGGGCATGATGGCTCACACCTGTAATCCCAGCACTTTGGGAGGCCAAGTCAGGCAGATCACGAGATCAGGAGTTCAAGACCAGCCTGGCAACACAGTGAAACCCCGTCTCTACTAAAATACAAAAAATTAGCTGGGCATGATGGCAGACACCTGTAATCCCAGCTACTTGGGAGGCTAAGCAGAAGAACTGCTTGAACTCGGGAGGTAGAGGTTGCAGTGAGCCGAGATTGTGCCACTGCACTCCAGCCTGGGTGTCAGAACGAGACTCCGCCTCAAAAAAGGAAAAAACTTTTCTTTACATCAGTTGGCCCATGGTAAAACTTGCTTCCTTGTGTGTTGTTCTACTTCAATTCAGTTTCCAAGAACCTACTGATAATGTTAAGTGAGGATTTACTGTGCTTTCTTAGAGAATCCAATTCCTCCCCACCCCACATACGGGAAACAAGATTCATGCTGCATGTAATATAATCAGCTGGAACCCTTTTTAAAACACAATCTTGTATTTCCAAGCTAACCAGAGTGCTGTGATCCCTTGTTCTTATCTGTCCCTGGTGTGCCAACATCCCATAGCCAAGCTCAAATCCCACCTCTTCTATGAAGTCCTCCCTCCCCACTCCAGCAGGCAGAAAGTATGCCTTCCCTTAACTCCCACGCAAGTGTCACCCGTTCCTACTTGACATTTCATTTGCCCTGTCCTACCCCAACCGACCCCTTTCCTTTAAGCTCGTCTAGCCTCTCTGAAGAGATGAGAATTCAGCTTCCATCCTCACAGAATGGAGCACTTTAATCCATACCCAGGAGGGTGCCTGGGAGACACCTGTCAGAGCACTGGTGAAGAGCAGCACAGGACTGCAGCAGCACCAACACTGGCAAAGTGCCACCTCGGCTCCTGCACAGTGGCTCCAGAGTCACCAATCCAGTGCCTTAGCACTATTTGTCCATAAGGGTCATAAGTCACATGCTGTGGCATGTCAATCCTAAACCTAGTATGCAGGAAATAGAAAAAAACCTGAGCAATTTTTTTTTTTTATAGAGTCTCACTCTATCACCAGGATAGAGTGCAGCGGTACCATCTTGGCTCACTGCAACCTCTCCCTCCCAGGTTCAAGAGATTCTTCTCCTGCCTCAGCCTCCCAAGTAGATGGGACTACAGGCACACACCACCACACCCAGCTAATTTTTGTATTTTTAGTAGAGACAGGGTTTCAGCATGTTGGTTAGGATGGTCTTGATCTCTTGACCTTGTGATCCACCCACCTTGGCCTCCAAAGTGCTGGGATTACAGGCATGAGCAACCGTGCCTGGCCAAAACCTGAGCAATTCTTGTTTGGCAAGGCGATAGGAAGCAAATCATGAATAGGATAATAAAATTACTCTATGAATACCAGGCCCCAAACTAGACACTTGAAATACGTTATCAAATTCACTTAATTCTCACAATAACCTTCTGAGACAGGTGTCATAACGAAACTCTGTTCTCAGACCAGGGGACTGAGACTTAAAAGCCTTAAGTCGCTTGCCCCAAATCACATGGCTAATTAAGGCACCGAAAGAGGATTCAAACCGGGAAGAATTAAGTCTTCCTGAAAGACTTTCTAGTGCTCTAAAGATGAGATGGTAGGGCACATCCCAGGGCACCTATGCCTACCCCTATTACAGCACTTTTCACAGTATATTTTTACTGTTTTTTTATTTGACAGTCTCACAAAGCGTTGCTAACTTCTTGAAGGCTGGCCAGTGTTGTAATTCACAGCTGTATCTCAGGGCCTCTAACATCATGCCGTATGATAAGCACTAGTGTGTTTTATTACTGAATCAAAGAAATATAATTAAATTAAATATTATTTCTGCTCTATCAAACAATGTAATATGAGAAATTATTCAGACAGGTTTGTTTTTTACTCATATTTTGTAGTAATTTACAGAATCTTTTAAAGGCTGTTTTTATTTAAAATGTATTCATGAGGCTGGGCACCGTGGCTCAAGCCTGTCATCCCAGAACTTTGGGAGGCTGAGGCAGGAGGATCACTTGAGCCCAGGAATTCAAGACCTGCCTGGGCAACATAGAGACACCCTCTCTCCACAAAAATACTTTAAAAATTAGCCAGGCATGGTGGCGTGCACCTGTAGTCCTGGCTACTCAAAAGATCATTTGACCCAGGAGTTCAAGGCTGCATCCCAGTCTGGGCAACAGAATAAAATCCTGTCTTTAAAATATATATATATTTTAAAGCCTATTACCAGACCTCTACTCCAAATTTCTTTCCAAGACTATGACTGAGATATCTATCTATCTACATATATGTATCTACACATATATGTAGATAGATATCTCAGTCATAGTCTATATATATATATGTAGATACATAGATAGATAGATATTTCAGTCATAGTCTATATATATATATGTAGATACATATATAAATATATAGATAGATGGATATCTCAGTCATAGTCTTGGGAAGAAATTTGGAGTAGACATCTGGTAATAAGCTTAGGTGATAAGTAGTAATCTGCAAAATGAACATCTATTAACTTTTCTACTTAAAATTTTTATTCTATTGGATAAAATTATAATTGGCTCTTTCCAAGATGGCATCTGAAGAGATTCTATTATCAATACAGTTAGTCACATCCACTTGACATCTGTGTGCTGCTGCTTGCCCAACCCCACATTTTCATTATGTGGTCAAATGTCCAAAAAAGCAATTTAAATTATCCCACATAACTCTTACCATGTTCTGGTATTTCTCAGAGTTTTTACTATGGTATTACTCAAAGCTTGGCTCCTGTGTTGTTCAGGAACTGTACTGGTTCCTGTAGCTACCCACAAAGTACCGTTGGACATTTGGCAGTAAGTGCCAAGCTCAAGAGGGGCAAAAGAGCTTCAGAAGAAGGTAAGAACTGAGCTAGGCCTTGGAGAAACCCTTAGTCACTTCATATGATGCATCAGGGAACAACCTGCGTCCCGTGATGGTAAATGGGCTTTTTGAACAAAAGCTAGAACCCAGCAAGCATGAAAGAAAATGCAGTAGAACCTATAAAGAGGAGGGATACATCCAAACCAAACAGGGCTCAAGGAAAGGAGATCCAAATACAAACAAAACAGTAGACAACAATACCTGGGGGCTTTTCAAAATCTAATTTACAGAAACCACCTAGCCACTTAGAATACGTTTAAACCACAGTTAAACATGTAACTGGGCTTCTGGAAACCAGAGAAGGCAGGAGCAGAGGGAACTAAAAGAGCTTCAGGCAAGGACACCACCATCACCAGATGGGAAACAGAAGAAGGGGAAAGAGAGGATAAACATGTTGACCCCGTATCTAACGATTCTGATGTGGTCAACTTTTAAAGACCTTTTCTTAAATCTCATGGGAGAACTCTTTTATGCTGTTTACAAAAAGCTCTTTAACCTAAGAGAGTAAAGTCTTTTTAAAGTATCCCATGTAAGCAGATTAATCAGAGGAACAAGACTGTGTGCTTGCCAAAATATGACTGAATGTTTAAGCAGCACAGATGTGGAAAGTAATTCAAATATACAAACTTAAACCCTGTCTTGTTTTTTCTAGAATTATCAGTTGGATAGGCTATGTATTAGGTACCTTATCTATTAAGGCAGGGTAGAGGCTGGTAGAGAATTAAAAAAAAAAAAAAAAAAGAGCATAGTCTTTTAAAAGATTTAACAACCTAATAGAAGGGATAGATGTTTATATATCATTACACAGCACAGGCAACCACCTTTCTCTACTGTTTATTATGGTATACAAAACTGCCAGGAAGAAGGCCTTCTCCCTGTGACCCACAATGACTGGCTCTTCACAGGCAACATCCATAGGTACAAAAGTCAACACACATACTGTACTGAACAAGACTGTACATAAGTTCTTTATAAACTTGAAGCCAGAAGAACAAGGAAGGATATATAAGTAGGACTTCAGGAAAGAATCTGGTCATTAAATAGCTCAAAACATAGAATAAACTACTGTATGAAAGAGAAGATAAACATGTTGATCCCGTATCTAAGGATTCTGATGTGGTCAACTTTCAAGACCTTTTTCTTAAATCCCCATCTGAGAATCGTCTTAGGCTGAAATCGTCACCATTTCTCCTTTTAAAAGGATTACTTTATCATGTAAGTTTCTTTGTAGGAGACTTTATCTTGCAAGTTTCTGAGCAAATATAACATCAGAAGCTGCAAAGTTTAGCGAGGAAAATGAGTCAATAGAAGATGCAAGGTCAGACATTTCTAAATTCCAGTAGGGTAGACGGCAAGTAAAAGTAAATATATTCACTCGCACTCACTTTTCATTTCCATAATATAACCTTCACACATACAGCACCATCCAATTCAAATGAGAAAAATAAGAAATAGATATGGTTTACATGGAATACCTGCCAGTGCAAGTTAAGAGAATGAACCCATAGGCTCAAGCCCTAAAACAGCTTCAAGAGATACAATCAAAGAAAACAAAATCATAAAACTATTAAACGACAGTCAGATCCCCCAAGCCCTTCATTTTACAGATAAGAAACTAAAGCCAATTACTTAGTCAAGATCACAGAAGTGAAAGCTGACCTCCAATCTCCTGCTCCAAAGTCAGAGAGAACAAGCCAGCTGCCTGCAGCACAGAAAACAATCTAAGGAAAGGGGTCTGGGGTGGTGCCCCCAATGATCTCCCACTGTTCACAGGGTCTAAGCCTCAATTCATAGCCCTTCATTAAAAAGTATAATACACTATGCCAAAAAGAAATGTCTAATATTTTCACAAGTCACTTAAATGAGAATTCATTCCATAAACAGCAATTACAGCACTGGAACTCCTGGGGTTCATCTGTATAGTTAAGCTACTAAAGCCACAGTGTTTATTTCCACCAAGGGATTTCAGTCATTTCTTTTAGAAGAAAAAACCTGACATCCTCAGCCATGTGGGGGGAAAAAAACATAAATATAAAAACTCCCTTCCCTATCGAAAATTGATGTTAATTCCCCTCTCCTTGGGCCAAGCCAAAAATGGTCAACAACATGCAAATGTTACTTTTTCTTTCTCAAGTACATACATAAAATTCAGGAAACACTGGGGGAAATTATGTCTCTGAGGTGATTTCAAAGCTCAGATGGCAAATTTTAAATAAGTTGCTAAATATATCCCAGGCTCCCTGTGGCAAAACCGCTGCATTATTCCTGGAAATCATGGTTAAATCCCAGATTCCTGAGTACAGAGTATGTGGTTCACTCACCTTTGAATCCCCAGCACAATACTATACAATACACAATATAACGCACAATACTATAACAATACTGGTACGTAACAGAGGCTCAATAAATTTGGTAAATTGAAGTAAATTACATCCCAATAACTTAATCGTCCCTTCCTCGTTTCAATGGCATCACGGTGTGGCAGCGTCTCTAATCTTAAACCCTATTGTAATGCTACATTCCATAAAACTAGGATGTGCACAGCAATAACTACACTCCCCCCAGTGATAAGCTCCTTCCATTCAGAGCAAATGTGTTGTTTGGTTACAGATATTTTTAAAACTCTATATGGAAAGGTGTAGCCCAGGAAAATTACTAGAGGTTTTACTACCTTGTCCAGGTGTTTTTATTCTGTTTTCAATTCCATATCCCTCAAAGGGGGAAAAGCACATTTCAAACATAAAACAACAGATGGTTTGCTCCGGCATCTCCTTCAAAGCTGCCAAAGTTGAATAAAGTGTACAGCGAAGCAGCAGACACCTATGTTTTCTGTTTACAAATGTATTTAAATTAGACACAAACCTTTACAGCTCCAAGTTGTTCTTTTCTGAATTTTTCCAAGGGTTTAATCAGGGTTTCAGTTACACTTAATGCCTAGAGAACAAGAGTGATAACAAAAGAGCATAGCATTAGGTTTCCAAAAAGGAAAAAACTAGTACTTCATTTTCCTCTTCCACCCCACCCACAAAGAAAATGAACAACATATTTAACTGCTTTATCTCACTCTGCCAATGCAACAATTAAATCACTTCAACTTACTAAAGCACTAGAACTCCATAAATATTTTCAGGGAAGAGGAGGTGGGCAGATTGCCAGTGAAATGTGCAACACAGTCCCAACTCTCTTCAACAAACAGCAAGAGGCCTGTCTGTAAACAACAAAGGGGTCTATCACATTCATTAACAGAACACTTCTGTTTGAGATTGTTTTTTCCTTCCCCCTCCTTAGAAATTTTAAATTCAATTACATTCCTTTATTGATAATCAGACTACATTATGTAAAGAACTAGGACTGTGGCTACTTGTTCAAATACAACCAGTCTGCCCTTCATTACAGAAACCTCCTAAGGATTCAAGGTATATCAGCAAAGCAGAGTCACTGCAGGCTCAGGAAAAAGTTAAATGCTCGGGTGGGCTTGCAAACATGGGATCAGGGAGGATCGACATGAGATAAGTCACACACAGGCTCCACCCACAACCACAGTTATTTCTTATGTTGGCTGGTTTTGGGCTTTTCATGTTAAGCCACAAAATGCTGAAAATGCAAGTAAAAGAAAATATTCATCGAAAGAAAACATACTTGGTAACAATATACTGGTGAGTAGTGGCTTCTCACCCTCTGCTTCCAGGAGACCAGAAATATCAAAATTGAAAAGAAAATCTCAAAACACTATTTAAGAAGGTGCCATCCCTCTTTTTAGAAAGGCGCTCAAACATCCAAGCTTAACATTACAGAAAAAATAAGTGATTTGGAATAGAAAAGAATCCTTAATTTAACCAAAGCCTCTTCAGCCGTGTTTCATTACGTGAAGGCTTCTCCCAAAAAGACCATTCATACTCTAAGGTAGGGACACTCAAAATAAGCAACTATACCCACCATTCAAGACGCTGAGTTTCAACTTTCTACCCCAGGCTGACCCCTGGAATCCCCTCACTGCCACCTGGATAATTTGCTGCTTAGGTGTAAAATAGCTGGGGCAACAGAGATCTAAAAGAAAGAATTAAGAACCACCACCACCCAGGGAAAAGGGATCATCTTTCAAAATATCATTTTATCCTCTCTCCATTTTAGACCATGTGACCTACAGCAATGACAAACCAAAGAATCCAACAAAGCACCATAAGCCAGGAATCCTGACTCCCCAAATAATACGGAATGCCCCACATTCCATTTGAGAGTGCAGATGCAAGAAGTTCTGGCATACACGTTCACAGTGAATCAATTTACACAGTGCCTCATCAATTAACTTCAGGTATACTTATGTGAGCACCTGTATCATTTTTTAACCTCCCACATCTGCATCTAACCAACTAGTGTCCCCAAATAAACCTCCATGTAAAATGTCTTCTGCAAAACTGCTACACTCAAGAAAGAAGTCAGCCCAGAATGAACTGCAGGGATCAGAGAAGCTAACAACTGCTCAAGTTCACAGAAAATAGGAACAGGGATTCCCAGTCACGTAAGTCTGGGTGGCAATAAAAGTACCAAAGAGGTGCTTCCTCAAAGTCGCCATCTTAATAAACTTTAATATTTTTTTTTTTTTTTTCTGAGATGGAGTCTCACTCTGTCACCCAGGCTGAAGTGCAATGGCAGGGTCTCGGCTCACTGCAACCGCCCCCTCCCGGGTTCAAGCGATTCTCATGCCTCAGCCTCCCGAGTAGCTGGGATTACAGGCACGCATCACCATGCCCAGCTAATTTTTGTATTTTTAGTAAAGACAAGGTTTCACCATCTTGGTTGGGCTGGTCTCGAACTTCTGACCTCGTGATCTGCCCGCCTCAGCCTCCCAAAGTGCTGGGATTACAGGCATGAGCCACCGTGCCCGGCCAATATTTACCTATTTTACTAGATAAATAGCTGTTGAGCATGCAATGCCAGTTGACAGGGATATAGCTATGAACAAAATACGCACAGCCCCCTGCCTTCGTGGAACTTGTTTAGTAGAGAAGACATAAACTGAATACATGAACACCTAAGGAGATATGTAAGTGCTCATTCTAGTAATTCCTTCCAATGAAGAAAAGTAGGAGTATGGTGAGGAATGCATTAGAGGAGGTATAAGGAGAAATGTGCACAAAAAGAGCTTCTTCAAAGTAGTGACATTTAAGCTAAGACCTAAAAGAGTAGAAGGAATCCATGATGCAAAGGGCAAGGGAAATTGTCTCCAGCTGAGATCAGCAGAGGCAAAGGATGAAGGTGAGGAGTTTGAGCATTACAGGAAATGTCAAAAGGCCAGAATGGCTGGAGCACAAGGAGCAATGAAGTGAGCTTGTAGAGCTGAGCGATGGCAGGGGATCAGAGAGTGCTGGGCCTTGTGGGCTCTGGGAAAGGGTTACCATTTTATTTGGGGTACGGTGGAAAGCCACAGGAGGGTTTTTAAGCAGTGAACTGACACAATGATAATTAGAGCTTTTCAAGATCACTCTGGCTGCTGAGGAAGAGATGAGAGGTACAGAAAACTGGAAGACAACAGACTCATTAGGAGGCTTCTAGAGTGGTACAGGAAGAGATGGTGGTGGTTCAAATGAAGGCAACCGACAACAGAAATACAGAAAAGTAGATCTGAGAGATATTTGCAGGTGGAGTCAAAGTAATGAGAGACTGACCAAATGGAAAAGGTGGAGATTTCCAGGATCCCTCCCAGATTTCTGGCACAAACGAATGAAGAGATAATACTATTTATTGCCAGGCACAGAAAGGCAAGCATCACATGCTCTCACTTATTCATGGTATGCAAAAATCAAAGCAATTGAACTCATGGGGACAGAGAGTAGAAAGATGGTTACCAGAAGCTGAGAGGTATAGTAGGGTGGAGGTAGGGATGGTTAATGGGTACAAAAAAAATAGTTTGAAAGAATGAGTGATAACCTAGTATTTGATAGCACAACAGGTTAACTATAGTCAAAATAATTTAAGTGTACATCTTACAATCTAATTATACTCTTTCAATTATCTTAACACCAAGGATAAATGCTTGAGGAGATGGATACCCTATTTTCCATGATGTGATTTTTTTTTAAGGCAGAATCTTGCTCTGTTGCCCAGGCTGGAGTGTAGCGGCGCAATCTTGGCTCACTGCAACCTCCTCTGCTGGGTTCAAGTGATTCTCCTGCCTCAGCCTCTTCAGTATCTGGGATTACAGGCATATAGCACCACATCCAGCTAATTTTTGTGTTTTTGGTAGAGATGGGGTTTTACCATGTTGGTCAGGCTGGCCTCAAACTCCTGATCTTGTGATCCATCCGCCTCAGCCTCCCAAAGTGTTGGGATTACAGGCATGACCATGATGTGATTATCATCCATTGCATGCCTGTATCAAAACATCTAACATACACCGTAAATATATATACCCATTATGTACTCGCAAATCTTAAAAATGAAAAATTTAAAAATACAGAATAAAGAATACTATTTACTGAAACAGGGAAAATCTTGAGGGAAAGCATCTAGGAGCACATACTAAGGGCTCATGTTAAATCTGAGATGCTCAGAAACGCCTAAGATCTTAGTAAAACGGGCTGTCAGAGACACAGGCCCACAACTTAGAAGAGACACTTAGGTCAGAGATATACATTTTGTCATCATCAGCAAGTAGATGGCATTTAAAGTCATGCAAGTAGATAGGTAAGATATTAGAAGAAAGGAAATGCCTCGGGCCAAGTACTTAGATCAGGAAATGAAAGAACAGAGGGAAACGATGACAATGAGACTGGAGGAAGCTACCAAAGTGCTGGATGAAAGAAGAAGGGGGTTCAGCCATGTAGGTGCAGAGACATTAAAGAAAGAATGAGAGCTCAGCAATATCCATGGCAAGGTGGCAGAAAGGGCTAGGCTGGAGTCGAATTATGACTGACAGGTGAGACCATGTGGGGAGCAACACTTCCTCCAAGAATGACCATGCAGGGCAGTGCAGAGAGAGGATGACTGCTGAAAGGGAGCATGCCATGAAGTGAAGGCATGTATTCTTTCAAGACAGAAAGCTGGTATTTAAGAGATGGGATCACATCTTAATGTCCATGTGAAGAATCCAGAAAGAATGGTTCAAAGTCTCTAACATGGGAGGAGAAAGGATGTTGAGCGGGCATGGAGGGGTAGCCTGTCACAGGAGTGAAGATCCTTCCTTCCCTTGTGACAGAAGGAGAAAAGGGGTGCCAGCAAAAGTGGATTTGTGGACTTTGTGACAAAAAGCTGAAAGTTGCTACCAAAAGGCTATTTTTTCCACGAAGTACAAAGCAAGGTCACTTGCAGAGAGTTTGGGCATGAGAAGTTTCATGCCCGACTAACAGAGAGGAGAATGAATGAAAGAATCATTACAGATGGGACAGCACTTCTTAGAGAAACAAGAAGCCCTTTTGAGTTAGGTGAGGAGGAGTTTATGAAGAGATCATCTGCCTTGCTGTGGGATTTTTTCCAGCAAGGAAGGGAGAAGGTGGGTGGCTGAGTTCATCCCGGGTGAGTGTTTCTAAGAGATGTGAATGCGTCACCACAGTATGACGTGGTAGGCAAAGTGCTGGCAAGCTGCAGAGAGCTACTGGGGAACAGAGGAGGAAGGCCCCCAGGCTAAGAGCAGACTTCCTGAAGGAGACCATGCACTGCTCAGTCTGAAACACAGGGAAGGTGTTCTCCAGGCAAAGGAGAAGAATTTCCAAAAGGCCCTCCATGTGGAGAGGGGAAAACAGCAATTCCAGGGCATGGAACCTAAGCAGCTCAGTATCACTAAAGCAGATGAAGAAGTCAGAGAGGATCACAAGACAAGGCTAGAGATATCAGATGCTCTTCATTAGCCATCAGAATGGGACCCAGGAAATGCTCAGAAAATAGATGTGGGTTATCAATAATATGGATATATGCAGGCTTTTTAAAATAAGAATCCCCTTGGCCGGGCATGGTAGCTCATACTTGTCATCTCAGCACTTTGGGAGGCTGAGGTGGGTGGATCACCTGAGGCCAGGAGTTTGAGACCAGCCTGCCATTATGGTGAAACCCCGTCTCTACTAAAAACACAAAAATTAGCCAGGCATAGTGGTGCGTGCCTATAATTCCAGCTACTCAGGAAGCTGAGGCAGGAGAATCACCTGAACCCAGAAGGTGGAAGA
>PVKP010053413.1:0-11964 GCA_004027715.1 Plecturocebus donacophilus | reverse complement strand
TTTTTTTTTTTTTTTTTTTTTTTTTTAATAATCACTGCTTTTATTTCTTTTTCATTTTATTTTATTTTTTATTGCATTTTAGGTTTTGGCATTCTAGCTCTTAAGAGTAAAAGCTAGCAACATATCCCAGTGTTAGCATTTTTTGGTTATATATGGCACTTATTGGATGAAGTCCATTTGTTTTATATCTATTTTTTTCAGAGATTTATCATAAGGGAATGTTAAATTTTGTCAGACTTCTATTGTGCATTTATTTTTTTTTCTTTTTGCACTCTGCATCTATTTAAAAGTTAAGAGATGTGAAATCAAAACTAATTCTAAATACATACACAAAATCATCAGAGACTACTATGAACATCACTATGCCTGCAAACTAGAAAATTTGGAGAAAACGAATAAACTCCTGGAGACACACAACTTTCCAAGATCGAACCAGGAAGAAACAGAACTCTTGAGCAGGTCAAAAGTATATAAAATATACAATGAAATTGAATTAGTAATTAAAAAAAAAATAGCAACTATAAAAAGGCCTGAATTATGTGAAATAACTTTCAAATTTTACTACATATACAAAGATGAGCTGGTACAAATTGTGCTGAATGTTTTTCCAAAAAATCCAGGTGGAATTCCAACCTAACTTATATAAATATATCTGCATCATCTTGATTCCAAAGTCTAGTAAAGACACAACAACAACAACAAAACTAGGGGCCAATATTTTTGGTGAACATCGAAACAAAAATCCTCCATGAAATACTAGCAAGCCAAGTCCACGGGGAAATCAAAAAGTTATTTTGCCACAATCATTAGGATTATATCACTTGTGCAAGTATGTTTCATCATATACAAGCCAATATGTGTAATTCGCCATGTAATTAAAAGCAAAAAATTATATGATTAACACCATGGATGCAGAAAAAGTATTCAAAAAAATCCAATCTTCATTCATGAAAATATTCTCAACAAAGTAGGCATTGATGAAACATACCTCATAATACTAAGATGTATGACACATCCTCTGCTAACATACTGAACAGGCAAAAGCAGCATGCATTTCTCATTAGAATAAAAATAAGACTATCCACTCTAAACAATCCTATTCAACATAGTTCTGGAAGTCCTAGTCAGAGCAATCTAATAAAATAAAGAAATAAATGGCATCCAAATAGGAAAAGAAGAAATGAAATTATCTTCACTCATGTTATAATTCTCTACCTAGAAAACTTTAAAGATTTTACCAAAAGACTCCTAAGCTTAAAAATGACTTCAGCAAAGTCTCAGGATACAAAATTGATATACACAAATGAATAGCATTTCCTTACACCAATAACATCCAAGCTGAGAATAAAATCAAGAAGTTTTCTTTACAAGAGCCATAAACAAAAAATAATATACCTAGAAATACATTAAACCAGGGAGATAGGCTGGGCACAGTGGCTCACACCTGTAATCCCAGCACTTTAGGAGATCAAGGAGTATGGATCTCAAGGTCAGGAGTTTGAGACCAGCCTGGCCAACATGGTGAAACCCCAGCTCTACTAAAAATACCAAAAACTAGCCAGGAGTGATGGCACATGAGTGTAGTCCCAGCTAATTGGGAGGCTGAGGTGGGAGAGGCTGGAGAATCACTTGAACCCAGGAGGTGGAGGCTGCAGTGAGCCGAGACCACACCATTGCACTCCAGCCTGGATGACAGAGCAAGACTCCATCTCAAACAACAACAAAACACAAACCAGGAAGGTAAAATATCTCCACAAGAAGAACTACAAAACATTACTGAAAGTTAATGAGAGACAATTCAAATAAATAAGCATTCTATGCTCACGGATTTGGAGAATGAATATAAAATGTCTGTGTTACCTAGAGCAGCCTACAAATTGTTATTTTTATCAAACTATCAATTACTTTTATTTTTTAGACAGAGTCTCATTCTGTCGCCTAGGCTGGAGTGCACTGGCCTGATCTCTGCTCATTGCAACCTCCACCTCTTAGGTTCAATTGTTTCTCCTGCCTCATCCTCTCGAGTAACTGGCATTACAGGCACCCACGACCACACATGACTAATTTTGAATTTATAGTAGAGACGGGGTTTTGCTGTATTGGCCGGGCTGGTCTTCACCTCCTGGTGATCTGCCCATTTCGGCCTCCCAAAGTGTTAAGATTACAGATGTGAGACGTTGCACCTGGTCCAATCCCATATATATTTCTGGTAACAAAGACAGCACCATGATTTCTTGAATTTTGCCTGGATCTTAATTCATAAAACAAAGGTAAATGCCATTAAAAGGTGTTTAATACACTTCCATCAGAAACAAGAGGCAAGGCAGGCCATGGGGGAGCCTCACAATGGCCATTTAATGCAGGGGCAGGAAAGCAGAGTTTTCAGGGAACTGGGACTATTTCTTTATGACCATGATGGTTCGAAGGAAAAAACGTGGGGCTCTTCCCTATTGAATACAAAATAAAATAATGCATGTTGCTGTCGGTGGTTGGGAATAATATAATGTTTCCAGGCTCTTAAGAGCTGCCTGACAAAAAGCATGTAAGCAACAGTGATTGCTGTTATGGCCCTGTTATTCACTAGGTTTATGGAGCAGTTAAGAATAGGAAAAGCAGATGTCAAACGGCCAACACAGAATCTAACATGTTTAATACAAATTATCATTAGTGGAAATACTAAATTGCTTCATTTATGTAATTTCTGCTGCTTCTTTTTTTTTTTTTTTTTTTTTGCAATTTTATAAGTTTATTTGATGTATTTGACGATCAGCGATTAGTTCTCATCCACATTGACTGTCTGTAGATTTTTGAAAGTAGTAACAGGTACATAGGTAACCAAAGTATAGAGCTTATTTGGTGAATCTTCATCCTCATTACGTTTTCTGGACAACCGCACACGGATTCGGTATGGGACATTCCTTATTCCTTTGGCCCAGACAGCTTTGTTGAGCCTGGTATCAATGCGCACATCTGGAGTTCCCATCTCCTTCACAGCAAATTTCCGAATCTCTTTGAGTGCCCGAGGGGCACGCTTCTTGAAGCCCACTCCATGGATGCGCTTGTGAATGTTGATGGTGTATTCTCGGGTCACCACCTCGTTGATGGCAGAACTGCCCTTTTTCTTCTCGCCACCCTTTGCGGGAGCCATTCTGTCGGGTCTCTGCTGCTTCTTAAGATGCTTTTAATGAATAAAATCTGCTTTAAAATTTGATACCTGATAACTTCTCTCTGTGGGTTTTGAATTGGCTGACTTAACCAAAATACCAGCTCTTGCCATCTAACTACCATTAAAAGGAACTCATAAGGCTCCTATGTGGTCAACAGTTTCACTTTCAACTTTTTTAAAAGATACATAATTTACTAAAAAATTTTTCTTTATGGCTGTTTGAATAGTTGGGCTTTTGCTAATCACTCATGAGCAACAGAATTATATATATTTTGCAAACCCTAATACAGAATACTTAATATTCATATCAAATAACCATGATTATGATGTATGTATCTGGTATAAACAATCTTTTTTACATATTGAATTGTGCATTTTTTTCTTCCTTGATATGAATCAGATTCACCAGTACCAGTTTTTCCTCTTGTGGTGGCATAAAGAACTGATTGTCATTTGCATTATCTATTAAAAACCTGTGGCAGCTCATAGTATTATTGACCATATGTTCTAGTGTCTTTTTGCAGATTTAAATATTTTATTGCACTGTCAATTTAATATTTAGACGTGTGTTACATGTCTGAATAATCTATAACTAAATTATCTTTTGTAATGGTGGCTGAGATTAGCATGCAATGAAAATCCAGCAAAGCAATTATTTTCCTTTTTTTAACTTAAATCACATTTGTAAGTTATGGTACCTATCATCAGCAGTCCATTCATGATTCAATTTATATTTTGTGTATCTGGTTATAAATGTTATACAGCATTCAATTTGGCAAAATATAAATCTATTTATATTTAATGGGGGGTATTTATGTGTACTTTAGTTCTTTGAGCCTTAGGAAATTAATTCTAGAGATCTTATACAGATATAAATGTATCAGGCTTATATTTTTTGCAAAGCTATAGATATATTTCTTCTGTTTATTAAAATACTGAAATTGGTGTTATGTAGATATAGTTGTACATACCAGAATAAAATGTGAAAATTACAGCTTAATAAATATTTATGGTAAATAAATACAAGATATAAATTATACATCTTTACAAGGTAGTTATTTACAATTGTTTAGAGCTTACCTGGCCAGCCGAGGCCTATCTTCTTCAAGACTAGGCTGAAATTGCACCTGCTTGGTTACAGTCTCCCCTGGGGAGAAATAACCCTCACTGAGAAGAGTCAAAAAAAAGAATAATAAATTTTTGGCAGAGAAAGTCTCTGTGTGAAAAAACCAGAGTTGTGTAAAAGAAAATTATGTTTAGAGAAAAACACATCGATAAATTTCCCCACAGGTTTTTTTTTTTTTTTTTTTTTTTTTTTTCCGAGATTGAGTCTTGCTGTTTCACCCAGGCTGGAGTTCAATGGCGTGATCTCAGCTCATGGCAACCTCTGCTTCCTGGGTTCAAGTGATATCCTGCCTCAGCCCCCTGAGTAGTTGGAATTACAGGTACATGCCCGGCTAATTTTTGTATTTCCAGTAGAGATGGGGTTTCACCATGTGATGGTCTCAAACTCCTGATCTCATGATCCACCTACCTCGCCTCCCAAAGTGCTGGGATTACAGGCGTGAGCCACTGCGCTGGCTACCACAGTTTTTTTTAAGAAAGTAAATGCTTCAAAGTCAAACTTATTTAACTAAAAAATTGCCACAAAAAGAACAGAATATCTAGGAATACAGCAAACCAGGGAGGTAAAAGCTTTCTATGACAAGAATGACAAAATACTGCTTAGAGAAGTCAGAGATGACACAAACAAATGGAAAACCATTTTATGCTATGGATAGAAAATACTACAATTACAGGCATGAGCCACTGCGCCTGGCTCTGAATTCAAATTTTTAACAGAAATCTAACTTTGTTAGATATTATAAAGTCTAGAAACTGCCTTAAAGCTGTAACAACCTCATCGTCAGTAAGATCCTCCCAGTCCCCTTTTGTCTTAACCTTAACTGCATCTGCCTGTAGCTTTCCAGGACTCTGTAGCTTCTCTCAGCAGAAAGCCTTCTTCCATGACTGGAGTGAGCAGCCTGGGACATGTGCAAGAGAGGCTCTCCAGAAAAAAACTAACTGGGCCTTTAATAAACTCTTTTTGCAGAGGCTGGGTCAGGACAATGATTTGAACCCGGGAGGTAGAGGTTGCAGAGAGCCTAGCGCCATTACAATCCAGCCTGGGCGAGGGCAACAGGGCGAGACTCCGTCTCAAAAAACAAAACAAAACAAAATAAAACACACACAACAGCAAAATAACTCAGGCGCATTATTTTTAATTACTACATTCAGAGAAACAAAATTCAGGCTTCAGCAACTATAATGTGCCAATTAAGCTCTGATTACATAACCAGGAAATTTTCACCTTTAATGTACAAATTAAGATACCATGCAGCCGTACCTAACCAATTACTAAATTTGGTTTTCTTCATCATGCATTTTATAAGACTTTCCTTCAAGCCTCTCCCATAGACCACAAACTACAAACTATAGGTGGGTGCGCTACAATTCTAGAACCACTGTTTGATTAAATTCTTTAACATTTTTGCAGTGGCTCCCATAAATCTTTATTAAATTTCTTTTTCTTTTCTAAGACGGGGTTTCACCATGTTGGTCAGGCTGGTCTTGAACTCCCGACCTCAGGTGATCCGCCCGCCTTGGCCTCCAAAGTGCTTGGATTACAGGCGTGAGCCACCACGCCCGGCCTTCCCATAAATTTTTAATAGGAGAAAATAGGAACTGGTACCCCACAGACCAAAGCTATTCCCATTCATGAACTCGCACCCCAAGTCAGGATTCTCCCCTGACGACCCTCCCGTGGTCCCTGAAAAATCTGGGAGAGACGCGGCTGCGGGTGCAAAGCTGCCTCGGAGAGGGCTCCAGGCCAGGGCACAGTCACTGGTAGGGAAGACAGGACGTCCGGGACTCTGCTGTCAGTGCAGCCGCCATCTTGTGGCTGAAGGAGACCGAGGCCGAGCCGCGCCGGGAGAACTCAAGGCGCAAATTTTGGAGCTGACTGAGGGGAGGCCTGAGTCCCGCCACAGCCGCTTCCCACCGGTTCTAAACAACCCCTTCCCCACTCTCAGTTTGATGGACCCGGCACTCTCACCATTTCTAGGCTTCCAGGGAGTCGCGCGTCTTAGCTGTGGATCTCCAAATACCTGCAGGTCACAGGGCCACAGACGCTGGGCCTCTTGGAGCAGAGAACACAGAGCAGCAAAGAGGAAACCTAGAGCTCCGGCTACATCGAGACAAAAAACCCGCCACGTTCCGGAATCCCTCCTGTTCGCTGCAGCTACGTGTCTGATTGGACAGTTCCCAGCCTAAAGTCGTTTATTGGATAACGTTTAAAATCCCACCCCCTCAGGCCCTGAGTGACAGAAGATGTGATTAGATGCTGGGCTGAATCAAGAGTGACAGCCTAGGCTGCAGTCTTTTCAGGCGGGGCTTCCTCCCTGAGCTGAGCCACGCCCACTCCAGAGGGTATTTGCATTCAACCTTGTGTGTAAGGTCATATGCATTTGCAAATATATATTATACGGCTATACACAAATGAAAATAATAACAAAAGTTTTAAAATTTCAGCTTTTTTTGTTGTTGTTTTGAGAGAGAGTCTCACTTTGTGGCTAGGCTGGAGTGCAATGGCACAATCTTGGCTCACTGCAACATCCGTCTCGCGGATTGCATGTAAATTTATCAGGAATATTAGTCTGTATTTTTTTGTGTTGTTGTTGCTATGTCATTTCCTGATTTGGGCATTAGGGTGATACTGGCTTTGAATTTGAATATTTATGAGAGACTTTCACACATTTATCACACTTTGAGAGGCCGAGGTGGGCAGATCACCTGAGGTTGGGAGTTTGAGATCAGCCACCCCAAGAGGGAGAAACCCATCTCTACTAAAATTACAAAATTAGCCAGTGTGGTGGCGCATGCCTGTAATCCCAGCTACTCAGGAGGCAGAGGCAGGAGAATCACTTGAACCCAGGAGGCAGAGGTTGCGGTGAGCCGAGATTATGCCATTGCACTCCAGACTGGGCAACAAGAGCAAAACACTGCCTCAAAATAAATAAATAAATAGGAAGATGAAAAAGTCACAAAAAGAGACTCTTGGGAGTTGCAATATAAAGTGATATATCACTTATAAAAATAGCCTTATGAGATAACTAGTAAGGCTGGGCATGGTGGCTAACGCCTGTAATCCAAGCACTCTGGAGGCCAAGGAGGGCGGATCACCTGAGGTCGGGAGTTCAAGACCAGCCTCACCAACATGGTGAAACCCTGTCTTTATTGAAAAAAAAAAAAAAAAGAGAGAGAGAGAGATAACTAGTAAATATATGTGATTTTTTTAGACAGACTTTTCCTCTTGTTGCCCAGGCTGGAGTGCAATGGCATGGTCTCTCAGCTCACAGCAACCTCTGCCCCCTGGGTTCAGCAGTTCTCTGGCCTCAGCCTCCCAAGTAGCTGGGATTACAGGCATGCACCACCATGCCCGGGTAATTTTTCGTATTTTTAGTAGAGACAGGGTTTCTCCATGTTGGTGAGGCTGATCTCAAACTCGACCTCAGGTGATCAGCCCACCTTAGCCTCGCAAATTGCTGAGGTTACAGGCGTGAGCCACCACGCCTGGCCTGATAACCAGTAAATTTTCAAAATAATTTGGAAGGCCTGAAGAGAACTAGGTGACATAATCAAAATATGGGGGCAGGGGGCAGGGGAACAACAGCTGTCGCTGGGCACAGTGGCTCACAGCTGTAATCCCGGCAATTTGGGAGGCTGAAGCAGGCAGATCACGAGGTCAGGAGTTCAAGACCAACCTGACCAACATGATGAAACCTGGTCTCCACTAAAAATACGAAAATTACCTGGGCGTGATGATATGTGCCTATAATCCCAGCTACTTCGGAGGCTGAGGCAGGAGAATCGCTTGAACCCGGGAGGCACAGGTTGCAATGAGCCACAATCTCACCAACGCACTTCAGCCTGGGTGACAGAGCGAGACTCCATCTCAAAAAAAAAAAAAAAAGTGTTAAAAACACACAGACACACACATAGCTGTAAAGTGAAAATAACACAACTAAAAAGAACTGGCCAGGCACAGTGGCTCACGCCTGTAATCCCAGGTCGAAGCCGGCAGATCACCTGAGGTCAGGAGTTAAGGACCAGCCTGGTCAACGTGGTGAAACCCCGTTTTACTAAAAATACAAAAAATTATCTGGGTGTGGTGACGCAGGCCTGTAATCCCAGCTGCTTGGGAGGCTGAGGCAGGAGAACCGCTTGAACCCGGGAAGCAGAGGTTGCAGTGAGCTGAGATCTTGCCGTTGCACTCCATCTTGGGCAACAAGATCAAAACTCTGTCTCAAAAATAAAATAAAATAAAGCCAGGCACGGTGGCTCACACCCGTAATCCTAGCACTTTGGAAGGCCAAGAGGGACAGATTACCTGGGCTCAGGAGTTTGAGACCAGCCTGGGCAACATGGTGAAACTCTGTTTCTACTAAAATACAAAAATTAGCCAGGCGTGGTGGTGTGTGCCTGTAGTCCTAGATACTTGGGAGGCTGAGGCAGGAGAATTGCTTGAACCCAGGAGGTGGAGGTTGCAGTGAGCTGAGATCCCACCACTGCACTTCAACCTGGGTGACAGAATGAGACTCCATTCTCAAAAAGGAAAATTAAAAATAAAATAAAATAGAACGGTCCTACTGAATAAAAAGAAAAATATCTTCCAAAATAACCTAATCCTGAAAAGGTATATTGGCACAATATGTTCCCTACTTATCAAAAACGATGAAAGGAGTTCCTTCCACTGAAAAATAACATGATGTAATTAAAACACATAATCATACGAAAATACATAAAAGCATAGAAATGATTATAAATATCTGTTAATGTCACATAAAAATAATTAGCAGCGGGGCATGGTGGCTCATGCCTGTAATCCCAGCACTTTAGGAGGAGGAGAAGGGTGGATCACCTGAGATCAGGAGTGTAAGACCAACTTGGCCAACATGGTGAAACCTCGTCTCAAATAATCCCAGCTACTTGGGAGGCTGAGGCAGGAGAAGCACTTGAACCTGAAAGGCAGAGGTTGCAGTGAGGTGAGATCTCACCATTGCAATCCAGCCTGGCCAACAGATGGAGACTCTCTTTTTTTTTTTTTTAAAGATGGGGTTTCACCATGTGGGTCAGGCTGGTCTTGAACTCCCGACTTCAGGTGATCCATCCACCTTGGCCCCCAAGGTGCTAGAATTACAGGCATGAACCACCTCGCCAAGCTATTCAGTTGAGATCTAATGATAAAAAAAGACTGAAGTGGCAAGATGGAAGTAGAAATTTTATGCAAATATTAATCAAATGAAGGAAGAGATCAAAATAATATTACACAGCTACATCTTAAGTCAAAAAGTGTCATATTTAACAACATGTACTTTAAGTCAAAACTCCAGAAAGAGAATAAAAGGACACTGAACAATAGTAGATTCATTTACTGGGAACCAATGACTAATTTGTGTGTGTGTGTGTGTGTGTGTGTGTGTGTGTGTGTGTGTGTGTGCGCGCGTGCACATCTCACATTAGGTTTTCAAATATATAAAGCAACTATTAACAGAATTGAAGAAACACACAGAGAGCAATATAATTATAGAAGAATTATATCAAGATCCCACTCTCTTAATAAAAATAAAACAAAGATGAAATGTTAGTAAGGGAACAGAAAACTTGAAGGCAGTATAGAACAATTATTTCTAACGGAGGTATAGAGAGTTCATCAGGATATACATCCTTCCCAATAGCTCAAACAAAATTCTCTTTGAAAGGACCACCTGTTAGGCCAAAAAAAAAAGTCTTAGCTAATTCGAAGATAGAAATAATTAATATTGTGTAGATGTCCATACTGCTCAATGCAATCTACAGATGTAATGCAATATTTTTCAAATTTCTTATTTCATTTCTAAAGAAATAGAAACAGCAACCCTAAAAGTATAGGGAATCTTAACAGACTATACTCAGCAAACTTTAAAAAAAGGAAAAATGTTGGAGGCATTACAGTTCTTTATTTCAACATACATGACAAAGCTACATAGAAAAACAATTTTGTACGAACACAAAGATAAGAAAGTAGACTAATAGAATGCAGCACATAAACTTCCACATATGTGGTCATATAAAGAGTCATTTGCATACCCATAATTATTGGAGGACTGTTACTGAAAGCCACAGGTAAAAGCAATGCAAATTTCTTTGCTAAATGACCAAATCATTTAGTAAATATAATTTGAAATACAAAAACACTGGAATATCACTAAGTTTGCAAAATGCAGAAAATGTAACAACTATAAAGATAAATCTTGGGCCGGGCATGGTGGCTCACGCCTGTAATCCAAGCACTTTGGAGGCCAAGGCAGGTGGATCACCTGAGTTTGGGAGTTCAAGACCAGCCTGACTAACATGGTGAAACTCCGTCTTTATTTTTATTAAAAAATAAATAAATAAATAAAATAAAATCTTGACGACATTTTGCAAAATGAAATGAGCCAGTTCCAAAAAGACAGAGATTGTATGATATATGTAACAATTACACTCTCCGAAACAGAACAGAGTGGTGTTTGTAAAGTGAGACAAATTGGAAATAATTGGTAGTTGTTTAATATGTATTAAGATTCAGCTTGGCAAGATGAAAACATTTTAGAATATGTTGCATAACTGCAAATATAATTAATATGAATAAACTAAATATTCATATTTAAATATTTTTAAATACGTTAGGCCTGGCACAGTGGCTCATGCCTGTAATCCCCAGCACTTTGAAAGGCTGAGATGGATGGGTCACTTGAAGTCAGGAGTTTGAGACCAGCCTGGCTAACATGGTGAAATCCCATCTCTACTAAAACAAAACAAAACAAAACAAAGAACAACAACAAAAATAAGCTGGGTTTGGTGGTGCACACCTGTAATCCCAGCTACTCAGAAGGCTGAGTCAAAATAATTCTTTGATCTTGGGAGGTGGAGGTTGCAGTGAGCCGAGATCAAACCACTGCACTCCAGCCTGGGGGACAGAGTGAGATTCCATCTTAAAAAAATTTTTTTAAATTTAATTCTAAATTTTGCTGTATGTTTTTGACAAATAAAAATAAACAACAATACCTAAAAGAGATAGTTATCATAGTTTTAAAAAAATATTTAAATCCAAAAATAATATAGATTCACAAATAAATTGAATGTCAATATTAGAAGAATTTATATCACTATTTACTTAGAATTAACCCTTCATAACAAACCTACACAACAAATACACAAGTAATTTAAAAAAATACAAGGATAATATTTATACAGGCAAAAAAAAAAACCCATAGATAATTATACTGGCAGTAGATATATGGCTGATTCATATTTGATTTTGTTCGACATTGTCTTAAATTGTACAGTTAAACACTGACATACACAATTATAATATAAACTAAACATAAAAATATACTATTAACGGTATGAGGTGGCATAACCTAAAATATTTAACACAAAAATATAAAATTGCAAAACAAAATTAAAATATGATGTAAAACTTATTGGACAAAGAAAAAGAATATAGAGAAAAAGTAATATGATGGCCCTTGAAGATAAAAACAAGCTGAGGGGCCAGGCGCGGTGGCTCATGCCTGTAATCCCAACACTTTGGAAGGCCAAGGTGGGCGGACCACTTGGGGTCAGGAGTAGGAGACCAGCCTGGCCAATATCGCGAAACCCGATCTCTACTAAAAAAATACAAAAATTGCCAGGAGGTGGCTCACACGTGTAATCCCAGCAGTTTGGGAGGCCAA
>PVKP010053412.1:0-11945 GCA_004027715.1 Plecturocebus donacophilus | reverse complement strand
CCCCTTTCTGACCTTGCCTGCTGCAGTTCATTTCCAGCACAGCAGACAAAGTGTGAATTCTTTTCACTCCGGCTCAAATCATTTCCTCTGCTTAGCTCCTCATATCACTCAAGGTAAAAGCCAAAGGCTTTACCATGGCCTGAATGACCTATGGACCTTTATCTCTCTGACCTCTTCTCCTGCTACTCTATTCCCAAGCACATTAACCTCCATGCTGTTTCTGAAACAGTGAGCAACTTCCAGTCTCATGGCCTTTCCATCTGCTGTTCCCTCTGCTGCCTGGATTATCTCTCCACCTCTCCCCACCCCACTTGCACCCACAAAAACAAAAAGAAAAATGCACACACACAACAACCAAAATGTAGAGTGTACCTCATCTTCATCATATCTTTATTTGAATGTCACCTTCCCTGTAACACCATATACTCTGGTTACCTTCCTTACTTTACCTACCACCTAACATGCTATATATTGTACAGGTACTCGTCCACTTAGGATGGGGTTACATCCTGATAAACCACTGTAAATCTCAAATATTGTAAGTCAGAAATGCACTTAATACCCTGATAAATCCATTGTAAAGTGGAAGAATCAAAAGTCGATTTCTTGACCATCATAAATTGAGAATCATCTATACTTATTTGTTTTATTTACTATTTTCTCCCTCCACTGTATTGTAAGCTTCTGAAGTCAGGGATGTTTGTCCCTTTTATTTACTGCTATATCCTCACACATAGTTTGTTGCCAGTTAGCCAACAAACACGTATTAAATGGCTACAGGGAGGAGTAACTATCATGTTACTTTTTATTTGTATGAGATTGTTACATACGTTATCTCACTTGTGTCTCAGGTTGCGGGAAAACAACTGAGAGAGGAAACTTAACCTCTCTGAGCCTGTTTTCTGTTTTATAAAACGAGAGTAAAAATTGAGTAGTCTGGCCAAAGTGGCTCACACCTGTAATACCAGTACTTTGGGAAGCTGAAACAGGATAGCGTGAGGCCAGGAGTTCAAGACCAGCCTGGTCAGCATAGCAAGACCTCTGTCTCTACAAAAACTTTAAAAAAAAAAAAAAAAAAGTAGCTGGGCATGATGGGGTGCACTTGCAGTCCCAGCTACTCAGGAGGCTGAGGTGGGAGGATCTCTTGAGCCCAGGAGTTCAAAGTTGCGGTGAGCTATGATCATACCATGGCACTCCAGCCTGGGTGACAGAGCAAGACCCCTGTCACAAAAAAAAGAAAAAATTACATACCCTGAAGATTTGTGAAGATAGAATACAATACATGCAAAGTGCCTTGCATAGTGCTTAACAATATATACAAGTGGTAGTTAAATGTACGATTATTCTCATCATTGCAATCCTTTGAGGCTAGTGGGACAGTGTTATCATCTTGTTTACAGATGAACTGACGGCTATATGACTTGCCCTAGTACCCAGTCTACCTTTAACTTTAGAAAGGTCCAGAGCCAGCTAACAAACAGAGACCAATATACCCTATCATAAATACTAAAAGCTACAAATTAACTGAGAGAGCACTGCTGCAGGTTAGTACTGGTGTCTGGTCTGCAACTGGAATCCCATTTTCTTTCCATCTGGGCTTCATCCTATCCCATGGAAAGGCTTACCCATAAGGGGACAACCCAGCCTGCACATCTAAGTGACATCACACCCCTCAAAAAAGCCACCCCTTGGGGATTCCTCGGGCTAAGGGCCAGCCTTGGAAGATGAGGTCTGAAAGTGGCAGGGCAGTCAGGACCAGGGTTCCAGGAAGTCAGAGAGTATGGAACTCCTTGCCCAATTGTAGGGGTAGGGATACTAGAGGGGACCCTCTGCATCAGATAGGAATGCCTCTCAGCCAGATCTCACAGCCAGAGTTATGAATTCCACTTGCAAACCAAGGTCTTTTTTCTCTGTGTGCTCTACTGTGATACTACTGAATTACAACAATCACCTCAGGTAAGGCATAATAAATAGTATGTCTTATCCACCAACAAAATGACTAACTCACTGTCAACTTCTAAGCTATCATTTAACTTCAATTAAAGCTAATTTTCACACTATGTATAACTTATCTACATACGTCAATAATGCTTATCACCACTCAGCATCTAGGACATCTGATACTTGGCAGGCATTGCTGTTTTATTAACATTTGAGCACCAGTAATGTGCTAGGTACAACCTGGAAGACAGAATTAGATAAAGATCTGCCACTCTGCCAATTAGTCTAAACCAAATTGTGTCAACCAACCATAATCAAAGTAAGCCGTCTATTATGCTGCCTCATAAAGGCAAGTATAAAAATGAGAGTTTCTTTGTTCTGTTTCTACTATCATCATATTATCTAGAAAATCATTAGGGGATAGGAAAAGAGACAGAGCACTGGGTTTTAAGTTCAGAAATACTTTTCAAGTTCTGGCCTTAATACCATTCTACTTGTAACTTAAAAAGCTTTGATCTTTCCAACTGTAAAATCTAATATATCCCTAAATATATCATGTGGGTTATGCATTTAGGGTCATCTTTAAAAGTGAGTTAAAATAATTTGTTTTAAATTCCCATAAGTCCAGCTATATACAAGATTAGGGTGATTTTGCATACATAGTCATTTTGTTTTAAAAACACATTGAGTTCTTACTGCTCCATCAATAAATACTTATTATGTGCTTTACTGTATGCCAGGTACTGATCTCCATGCTTGGAATACCAATAATGAATAAGATAAATATGGCTCTTTCCCTGGCCGTCTGGGAGCTTGTCATGTGCCAGGCATTGGTTTAATTTACTCACCTCTCCTACAAGAAGGATGAGGATAATAGAAAGGATCCAGGAAGCTGCCCTCCTCCGCTAAGACAAGAGCTTCCCCTGTTACTGCTTTCTCCAGTTGTTACAGCCCACTCAAGACAAGCTTTCCAGCTGAGAGAAGTTGAATTCTGTTAAAGACATTCCTCACACCACTCCCCCTTCCCTAGAAACTCTTTTAAAAAGCATTGTTTTGCAATTACTTTTACCTCTGTAGTCAAGTCGGTAAGAATCTCAGGAGAGTGGAAGGCTGTCGTTTACACACTGTATCATTCTCAGTGAGCACAGTCCACTAGGAAATACTGTATTCACCTGCAAGTGGCATTCCAGAGAGTCCTTAATGGGGAGTACAATTACAGACATTCAGAGAGAGATACAGTGAGTTCATCAGGAGGATATACCTCCTGATGAAATCTATCAGAAGCACAGGTAGAGAATCAGACTATTCACTTTGGTTGTACAGGAATCATAACAGACTCTTCACTTTGGTTGTGCAGGAACATAATGAATTCAGAGTTGAGGATGCTGCCACACTAACATAGAGGTCAGGTAGATGTTTAGATAGTTTGGAACTGATTCAGAAAAAGCAAACCATCTCCCGGGATTTATCAGTATTATTACCTAGGTTCTGCCCTGGACATAATATTAAATAAAAAATATACACACTAACAAAACTGTTCTATTCAGTTACACTATTGTATTCCTCACACTGACATAACTACTTTCTTCCACTGATTTGTTTGCACTTGAAATATAGGGCCAGTGGCAGAGAACAACCTTTGTATTTCCCTTGTTGTGAGAAAGCTGATACTGACATTTCTAAAAGGAAATGCGTTGTTAAACTTCTAATCCACCATCAATTCCTTCTATTGTTATGTATTTGGCATTTATTTTTATAAGTTGGCCCGTGGGATGACATTCCGAAATCATTTGGCCAGCTTTAAGGGGACTCGTAAAGGAGTTTAGGTAAGAGATACAGATTAAGATTTTTGTTTTTTTAAGCCTAAAAGCAGGTAAAATTAAAACCTTCATTTTAAAATCTAACAATATAAAGGCACTACATAATCCATAAGAGTATTTAATGCCTAGATTTTTTAGAGCTTACACTAGATGTCATGAATGCTCGTTAGTAATTGAAGGAGAAAACCCCCACCTATTTCAAACATACAAAGTTAACCCATTGAGATAATTCTGTCGTAATAGAGCATTGTGCAGGATGATATCTGGGTTTTTCCAATTCTGTTAAGGTGATTATACACAACTAAAATTACATCCACAAGCAAACTGGTAACGCAGTGCAGAATTTGTAAAAGTGTTCCAAAAAAGTAAAACAACTACACTTATTGCCAACTCTGTTCTCCAGGTGGTATTCAAAGGTAAATGCAAGTGTGCTACAGTACAGATGTCTACCATAGCAGTGTCAAAATCAGACAAGGTCATTTGAGAAAAAAAAAAAAAAAACAAAACCGTATTCTTGGCCAGCTGTGATTTTTTAAATGCCAATACTAATAATCGTTCTGAAGTCATGATTATTTAATATTTGTTAAATCCAAGACTAGAGTGCTAGGCACCATATGTACACAAACAAAGATAACGTGCTTATGTGTTGAGCTTACAAATCTAAATTAGGCAAAGGAAGTGAAGGGCAAACAAGGGCATGGGAAACATGCACTGGGGACCTGTTTAGAAAATGAAGCTTTTTTTTTTTAATTGTTTGTTATCATTATTTTATTTATTTATTTATTTTGAGACGGAGGCTTGCTCTGTCGCCAGGCTGGAGTACAGTGGCACAATCTTGGCTCACTGCAACCTCCGCCTCCTGGGTTCAAGCAATTCTCCTACCTCAGCCTCCTGGGTAGCTGGGACCACAGGTGCGCACCACCACTCCCAGCTAATTTTTGGATTTTTTTATAGAGATGGGGTTTCACCATGTTGGTCAGGATGGCCTCCATCTCTTGACCTCACGATCCCCCTGCCTCAACCTGCCAAAGTGCTGGGATTACAGGTATGAGCCACTGCGCCCGGCCGGATTGTTATTTTAGTTTTAACTATCAGAAAGTCCATTATATTGCAACACAAAAATTAAGGAGGAAAATCAAAGAAGAAAAGCATACTGCCCTTTTGGGAGTTTAAAGAGGAAGGATTAAATGTATAATGGCAACATGTATCAAGTTAGAGACCTAAAGGAAGAAAGCACAAGTAAATGGCAAAAAGAGAAACTGTCAGCATTGGATGGAATACAGTACAGGGACTAAGTAAAGATAATGTATGAGCCATGGCTCAGAAGGAAATAGAACTGTCTACACCCTTGAGAGCCATATCACAATTGGTCCTGGACATCTTCTGTGTTTTTCTTTTAGTAACATTTTACTTATCACATAAAATAAATAGTACCAGTGATAAATTCTGATATGGCATTTAAATCAGGGCTCAGTTTCACCTTATGTTTATCTCACCTATAAGGAATGAGTCTGTATCATCATAGCCTCTCTGTAAGAATCCAGTGATAATTAAACCAAGTCATAGACCAAAGAAAGCCCATAATACTCCACCCCAACCTGGCCAGGTGCCTCATAGATGGGTCTATTGACACAAAAGAAATAGCATAGAAGTGACTGAAGTAACAGAATTTTATCATATTGCTACAGGGAGGGAAATGTGATCTACATTATCAATCAAATCAATAAATGCAGCTTTATAAGGTTATAATAGAATATATAATGGAAGTGATATAATGGAAAAACCTTGGGATGGATATAAGATAGCCCTGAATTTGAAAGGTAATTGTGATATACATTAGCTGTGTGCCCTTGAGTAGAGAATTTAACTTCTCTGAACCTAAAATTCCACCTTTGTAAAATGAGTTTAGAAGTATCTTCCTTGCGGTTGGGCAGGTGGCTCACAACTGTAATCCTGGCACTTTGGGAGGCTGATGCAGGCAGATCACTTGAACTCAAGAGTTCGAGACTAGTCTGGCCAACATGGTGAAACCTCATCTCTTAAAAATAATGCAAAAATTAGCTGGGCATGGTGGTGCACACCTGTACTCCCAGCTACTCGGGAGGCTGAGGAGAATCCCGTGAACCCTAGAGGCAGACGTTGCAGTAAGCTAACATTGTGCCACTGCCCTCCAGCCTGGGGGACAGAGAGAAACTCTGCCTCAACAAAAAAAGAAATATCTTCTTTGCTGCAGTGATATGACAATGACTCAAAGCAGGATTAATAAAAAAATATCTTGGCTGGGCACAGTGGCTCACGCCTATAATCGCAGCACTTTGGGAGGAAGAGGCGGGTGAATCACCTGAGGTCAAGAGTTCAAGACTAGCCTGGCCAACATAGTGAAACCCCATCTCTACTAAAAGTACAATAATTAGCTTGGCGTGGTGGCGGGCCCCTGTAATCCCAGCTACTCAGGAGACTGAGTCAGGAAAATCACTTGAACCTGGGAAGCAGAAGTTGCAGTGAGCCAAGATTGCACCATTACACTCCAGCCTGGGTGACAAGATCTAAACTCAATCTCAAAATAAAATAAAAGAAAATAGACTAAATAAAAAGTAAAAAATCTTTTTCCTCTCTTCCTTTTCCCAGAAAGAAATTGCATTAGTTGTAGACTATTTATATGGCCCTTCCAGTTTCTATGAAAGAACTTAGGCTAAAAATGTTATCAACTTGTCTAATTAACTTTAGACAGAATTTTGAACTTAGAAAACTAAAATAAGCTTTAATTGATTTGTTATAAACAACCCCAGAGCCTCAAATATAAATAATTTCCATCTGAATCAGTGATTTCTAGATGCAGGTGATCAGCATCTTCGCAGTGCTAAGTGTGTTGGCACCGGTAGACAGAGCTGACAGTCCCCAGAAATCCTCTAGTATTCCACAGGACAGAACAGGAGCTCTGTTGCAGACAGGTCAAACTGGGACTCTGGAGGCATCTCTGTGTTTATCGAATAAATGAAAAATTAAAATTTACTCTTAGAAATATTTAATCTGTTATGAGGTTTATGTTCATTTTATAAAGCATGAGATAGTTGTCATCTATTAATTTGTGTTATTGTCCCATTTTAAAATTACTTATTTCAAATATTAATATGTACAGATCTAAACATAGCACTCAAAAGGCTAAATCTAAGAAGTATGTAATAAAGTCAAATGAATTAGAGAGATCCAATTTAATTATATTCAAAGGTAATAGTCACAGTGCTACTTGTAACATTTGCAATTCCCAGGTTTTCAAAAGATTTTAAAATCAAATCAATCTGTGCCATACCCTGGCCCACCAAAGGACAGCGAATGATGCTTCAGAAGCTTCTCATGCCTCTATCCAATATTAGCTATAGCACTACAATCTGATAAACCAAGAGGAATCTGTGCAAAATGACCTGAGGCATTTCTTCTACCAATTTATCTTTTTAAGTTCTGGGATGCATGTGCAGGACATTCACATTTGTTACATAGGTAAATGTGTGCCATGGTAGTTTGCTGCACCTATGAACCCATCATCACCTAGGTATTAAGCCCCGCTATTTATGTTACCTATTTATCCTCATGCTCTCTCTTCCCCCTCACCCCTTGCCAGGCCCTGGTATGTGGTGTTCCCCTCCCTATGTCCATGTGTTCTCATTGTTCAGCTACCACTTATAAGTCAAAACATGTGGCATCTGGTTTTAAGTTCCTGTGTTAGTTTGCTGAGGATAATGGCTTTCAGCTCCATCCATGTCCCTGCAAAGGACATGATCTCATTCCTTTTTATGGCTGCATAGTATTCCATGTTATATGTTTACCATATTTTCTTTATCCAGTCTATCATTGATGGGCATTTGAGTTGATTCCATGTCTTTGCTATTGTGAATAGTGCTGCAATGAACATATGCATGCATGTGTCTTTATAATAGCATGATTTATATTTCTTTAGGTATATACCCAGTAATGGGATTGCTGGGTCAAATGGTATTTCTGGTTCTAGATCTTTGAGGAACCACCACACTGTCTTCCACAGTGGTTGAACTAATTTACATTCCTGCCAACAGTGTAAAAGAATTCCTGTTTCTCCACAGCCTTGTGAGCATCTGTTGGTTTCTTGACTTATTTTTTTTAAGCCTGTCAAATTTAGCAGTGGGTGGTGATATACTAACTTTAGTGATGTTAATATGTTCTGATAACCCACTACCATCGGACCAACCTGGTTTCTTGACTTTTTAATAATCACCATTCTGACTGGTGCAGATGGTATGTCATTGTGGTTTTGACTTGCATTCCTCTATGGTCAGTGATGTTGAGCTTTTTTTTCATATGTTTGTTGGCTGAATAAATGTCCTCTTTTGAAAAGTGTCTGTTTACCTGTCCTTTGCCCACTTTTTGATGGGGTTGTTTGTTTCCTTCTTGTAAATTTAAGTTCTTTGTAGATTCTGGATATTAGGCCTTTGTCAGATGGATAGATTGCAAAAATTTTCTCCCATTCTGTAGGCCATCTGCTCATTCTGATGATAGTTTCTTTGCTGTGCAGAGGCTCTGTAGTTTAATTAGATCCCATTTGTCAATTTTTGCTTTTGTTGCAACTGCTTTTGATATTTTTGTCATAAAATTTTTGTGCATGCCTATGTCCTGAATAGTATTGCCTAGATTTTTTTCTAGGGATTTTTATAGTTGTGGGTTTTACATCTAAGTCTTCAATCCATCCTGAGTTGATTTTTGTATACAGTGTAAGGAAAGAGTCCAGTTTCAATTTTCTGCATATGGCTGCCAGTTTTCCCAGCACCGTTTATAATTAGGGAATCCTCTCCCTGGCGCTTGTTTTTGTCAAGTTTGTTGAAGATCAGATGGTTGTGAATGTGTGGTTTTATTTCTGAGATCTCTATTCTATTCCATTGGTCTATGTGTCTGTTTTTGTACTAGTACCATGTTGTTTTGGTTACTGTAGCCTTGTAGTATAGTTTGAAGTCAGGTAGCATGATGCCTCCAGCTTTGTTCTTTATGTTTAGGATTATTTTGGCTCTTTTTTGGTTTCATATGAATTTTAAAGTTTTTTCTAATTCTGTAAAGAATGTCAATGTCTACTGATTTATCTTGATGGCCATTGTTTAAATACTTGCAAGACATGCTTTATATAGTCTAACACAACTGTTAAAAACTAGTGAAACTTGTGAAGACAAAACCACCCAAGAATTTCTGGAAGGAATGGTAGCAGGAGTATTGGCACTGAGTCTTAGACCAATTGGCTTTTTCCTGACAATATACTATAAGAGACCTCAAAGGAGTACAGGCACTTTTTTGCCTGATTAGAGAATCTATACATTCTATTACTATCTCAGAAGCACAGTTAGCTGTGGGTCTCTATCCTGGTACCTCCCAATATTAGAGAGTGGTCCCCTTTCTGAGCAAGACATTTCTTTGGCTTTTCTTGTAAACATGGTGAGATTGAAATTGGAGAAACAATAACTTTAGTAAAGTGTTTCAATTATCTTTTTTTCCCATCAAAGGGCCAAACAATGTCCAGAACGTCTAGTTGTTATTGTCCAATTTCTGTCCTTGCCCTAAAGTGAAATTATTTTGAAGAACTCTGGTCTCATGCAAAGCTAGAGACAGACTAAACCATTGGAATAAACTCTCTAAGCAAAGCGAGGCAATCATTGAGAAGAGGAGGGATAGGGAAGAAAAATATGAATTCTGAGTCCATGTGTTATATGTAAAATTTTCAGTGCTGCAAAAGAAGTAGCACTTGAATATAAATTCTCTCAGCAAGGCAATTTACTTCTATAGAAGGATACATTGCACAGATGGAGCAATGGTGAGTGTAACCCTGGACAAGGGAAAGTAAGGGGTTCTTATTCCTGATGCAGGTAGCCCCTACTGCTTTGTCATTCCCCTATTGGTTAGGGTTAGACAGCACAGTCTAGACTAATTCTGATTGGCTATTTTGAAGAGAGCAGGAGTATGAGTCAGAGTGGTAGGGTGGGTAGTTTGGGCAGAAGGATGGTTACCAGACGGGTCAGAGCAGATGACCAAGGGTGCCTAAGGTCAAAGCAGGTGACCAGGGTAGATGACTGGAACAGATGACCAGAGCAGGTGACCAGGATGAGTCAGGATGGAGCAGGGAACCAGGGGAACAGATGTGAACTACTGATTAGAACTGGTGGAATAGGTTGTTTACTGAAACTACAAGGAAGTTAAACTTTAAAATGGAGAATTAAAGAATAAGAGAGCTGAATATACTGACATACTGATTCTTTGAAGAGAAACTTGGTATATCTAATACACGATGATACCTAATCACATTTGTCATACTTCATTTGGGAGATGTTTGAAACACATATCAAAAATAGCAAGCAGGGGGTGTAAGAGATGAAGAGAGAGGTTGGTTAATGGATATAAACATACAGTTAGGGCCAGGCATGGTGGCTCATGCCTGTAATCCCAACACTCTGGGAGACTGAGGCAGGTGGATGGCTTGAGCCCAGGAGTCTGAGACCAGCCTGGCCAACATGGTGAAACCCCATCTCTATCAAAAATTAACCAGGCATGGTGGTGTGTACCTATAGTCCCAGCTACTTGGTAGGCTGGGATGGGAGGATCACCTGAGCCCAGAAGTTGGAGATTACAGTAAACTGAGATGGCGCCACTGCACTCCACTCCACTCCACTGCACTCCAGACTGGATGACAGAGAGACCCTGTTTCAAAACAAATAAATAAACAACAAACAAAAAACATACAGTTAGAAGAAATAAGTTCTAGTGTTTGATGGTACAGTAAAGTGACTACAGTTAATAACAATTGATTATATATTTCAAAATCGCTAGAAGATGGAGAAAGATCCAAGATGGCCAATCACTAACAGCTCAGGATTGCAGCTCCCAGTAATAGCGCAGAGAGCCAGTGGACGCCACACTTACTGATAAATTTTTGCTGCCCACGGACCAGGACATTCCCAGTGGAGAAGCCCCATGGGTTGCCAGCGGGTTGCTTTCGGCTGGTGCGGCTTTTTTGCCAGCACCTCAGCTCGGTGGCTCTTGGTGCGAAGTAAACGGGACTGGGTCTCCTTTTGGATGATGTTTGGAGCTCTGTGAAGGCAGAGCAGTCCATCCAGCTGATTGAAAAAGGGACTGAAGAGGGAAGTCAGACTGGAGACCCCCGGGTAGAAAAGCACCACGAATTTCAACGCTGCTGTTTTAGTTAGCGTTGTGGGTCGCCACAGTGAAAATTACATAGATTCTGGAGCTGGGAATTAACAAGCTGGATGTCCACTCAGAGACCTAATTTGAAAGTTGGTAATTACAAAGACAACAGATGAATAAAAGCATAAAGATGCCAAGAAGCCACCGTAAAAAAACTGAGAACATTCAAAATCAGAAAGTCTCTCCTTCTACAGAGGACGCTAGTTCCTCATCAGTAACGGAACAAGGCTTGATGGAAAACAAGTGTGAAGAATCATCAGAATTAGGCTTCAGAAAGTGGATAATAAGAAACTTCTGTGAGCTAAAAGAATATGTTATAAACCAATGCAAAGAAACTAATAACTTTGAGAAAAGGTTTGACGAAATGCTGACGAGAATGGACAATTTAGAGAAGAACGTAAACGAATTAATGGAGCTGAAAAACACAACAAGAGAAATCCGTAAAGTATGCACAAGTTTTAACAGTTGAATTGATCAAGTAGAAGAAAGAATATTAGAGGTCGAAGACCAACTTAATGAAATGAAATGAGAAGACAAAATCAGAGAAAAGAGAGTAAAAAGGAATGAACAAAATCTCCAAGAAACATGGGACTATGTGAAAAGACCTAATTTACGCTTAATAGGTATACTTGAAAGTGATGAAGAGAATGAATCCAAGTTGGAAAATATTTTTCAGGATATTATCCAGGAAAATTTTCTTAAACTAGCAAGGCATGACAATACTCAACTCCAGGCAATACAGAGAACCCCACAAAGATATTCCTCAAGACGATCAACCCCAAGACACATAATTGTCAGATTTACTCGGATTGAAATAAAGGAGAAAATACTAAGGGCAGCCAGAGAGAAAGGCCAGGTTACCCATAAAGGGAAGCCTATCAGACTCATAGCAGATCTCTCAGTAGAAACTCTACAAGCCAGAAGAGAGTGGGGGTTAATATTTAACATCCTTAAAGAAAAAAACTTTCAACC
>PVKP010053411.1:0-11961 GCA_004027715.1 Plecturocebus donacophilus | reverse complement strand
AAGGTTCTTAGTTTCTTTGCATTGGGTTAGAACATGTTCTTTTAACTCACAGAAGTTTCTTATTACCCACCTTCTGAAGCCTGATTCAGTCATTTCATCACACTCCGTCTCCGTCCAGCCTTGTTCCCTTGCTGGGGAGGAGTTGTGATCCCTTGTTGGAGGAGAGGTGTTCTGGTTTCGGGTGTTTTCATCCTTTTTGGGCTGATTTCTTCCCATCTTTGTGTATTTATCCTCCTGTCGTCTCTGTAGTTGCTGACTTTCAGATTGAGCCTCTGAGTGGACGTCTAGTTTGTTGATGATGAAGTTATTTCTGTTTCTTAGTTTTCCTTCTAACCGTCTGGCCTCTCTGCTGTAGGACTGCTGAGGTCCACTCCAGGCCCTGTTTCCTGGGGATCACCTGCAGCAGCCTCTGCACTTTCACTGGGAGCTGCAATCCTGAGCTGCTCCTATGCGGCCATCTTGGATCTAAACCTTAAGTAAATTTTCATTTTCTTGAAGTACAGTTGCTTCTCAACTTATAATGGGGTTACATCCTGATAAACTCATTGTAAGGTAAAAATATTGCAAGTTGGGAAATGCATCTGCTACACCTAATCTGCCAAGCATCATAGCTTGGCCTAGCATACCTAAAACATGCTCAGAAGACACGCATTAGCCTGCAGCTGGGCAAACTCATCTAACACAAAGCCTATTTTATAATAAAGTGTTGAGTATCTCCTGTAGTTTATTGAATACCGTACTGGAAGTGAAAAACAGAATAGTTTAAAGGGTACTTGAATATGGTTTCTATTGGATGTGTATTGCTTTTGCACCCTCATAAAGTTAAAAAAAAACCACAAGTAAAATTATGATGAGCTGTTGACTACTGATAGTTTTGCCTAACAACCAAGTCTTTAAATGAACAAATCTAGAAAGATTTTTACTTACTTTCATATGTGTGTGTGTGTGTGTGTGTGTATATATATACATATATATATATATATATATATATATATATATATATTTATAGTGAGTTGTCATTCTCCTCTATTTTCCTTCCACCCTCTTTTCTCTTTTTCTTGAGTAACTTACAAATAAAAATTATATTTCTAAGATGGAATATACCTAAATCAACAAGCTCTTTTAGGTGACAATTAAATGGGAATTTGAATGAAGAATGAGATTTTTGACAGAATTCCAATAACACAAAGAACCACTTGACTCGAATTCAACCAAAACAATAAATCCAGAATTTACAACTATTGTGAGACTTCAAACAGAAGTTAACATGCTGTAGGTTATTATACGAGCTTTGTTGGGCTTGCTCCAAAATGAATAGACAGAGCCCAAGAGAATCAGGTGGTTTTCACATGCGTCTCACCTGTGTAGAGAACCAGAATTCAGCTTTAGAATTTTGCTGCTGGAAATATGTTTTTTATACAGGGTTAGAATATCCCTCAATCACCCTTATATCTTTCTTCTTCCTTTCATCATCAAACATTTAAATGTTTGATCTTGGGCTTCCAAACATTTAAGTGATAAGGAAAGGAAGAAGAACGGTATCTTTATTTTCTCATCACCACTCACTACTTACCCTCTTGCAATCTAGCTTTAGTTCCCATCTCTTTAAAGAAATTGCTTTCTTGATGTTCCTTGCTAATTTTTTTTTTGAGACAGGGTCTTGCTCTGTCACTGAGGCTAGAGTGTTGCAATCACAGCTCACTGCAGCCTTGACCTCTCAAGCTCACGTGATTTCCCTACTTCAGCCTCCTGAGTAGGTGGAACCACAGGTGTGTGCCACAATGCCCGGATAATTTATTTTTTATTTTTTGTAGTGATGGGGATCTCACCATGTTGCCCTGGCTGCACTGGTAACTTCTTAGTTGCCAAGCCACTAACTTTGGCTTTATTTTTCTGACCTGGAGTTTTCTCTAGTATTTGGTACCCTTGGTCTCCTGTTTTCTCCAAGCTCACTTGAAAGCCTTTGTTATGGTGATTTTCCTCCTTGTATGTCTCTGGCTTGTATCTTCTTTACCAATGTCCCTTCCTGTTTCCTCCCGCTACAATAAGTGTACTACTGCGATCATCTTTCTCTATTTGCTTTTCCCTCCCTCCTTATGAAGATGAGTCCAATATCTTTATGTCCAGACATGGTTGGGATTTGGTATAGCATTTGTTGTTTGCTTGACATCTCCATCTGGTTACCTCCTCCCCAAACACAGCACCCAATGTGTGTCCTCTTTCTATGAGTGGCATCAGTGTTCTCCAAATTACCCAGAGCTCAGAGTTATATTTGACTCCTCCTTCTTCTTGATCTCTTGAATCAGGGAAATCACTAAGTCTTCTTGCTTTTTCTCTTCACATTTCTCTCTTCTTTTTTTCTTTGCCTTCCATTAGCTAGGATACACATCCATCCCAGTTTGCTAAGGGCAGCTGGGATTTCCACCCAGCATTCCATTCTGTTTGCATGTTAATAAACTTGTATGCTGCTAGGCACAGTGGCTCATATCTGTAATCCCAGCAGTTTGGGAGGCTAGGGTGGGCGGATTGCTTGAGCTCATGAGACAAGCCTGGGCAATGTGGCGACATTGTCTGGAGTGAATACCCTAGGTTCGTCATCTCACACCAAGGAAATAGAGTATGCAGACACACAAGAAATGAGTTTAAGAGCAGAGGTTTAATAGGCAAAAGAAAGAGAAAGGAGAATAGCTCTCTGTCTTGCAAGATGGGGGGGTGCCTGAGTGAGACTTCCGGTTTTGTGGTGAAGTGCATGGGGTTTTATAGACTGGCTTGAGAAAGCAGTGTCTGATTTACATATGGTCCAAAGATTGGTTGGACCAGGTGTGACGTTTACATAGCATGCAAAGAGGCTGGTCACCCCACACTGATCTTTTATTATGCAAGTGGGTTTTTACATGGCTGATGCCATGCTGTCTGCTCCTTACTGTACACGTGGTTGATAAAAGGGAAGATGGAGCTGTGTGTTGAACATGCCTAGTCCCCAGGTAGCCCCTTTCCTATTGGCACAGCTGCCAGCGTTCACCCATGCAAGCTTCCAGCTTGCTTATCTATGTCTGCAGCTCCATTTTACAGGCTGCTCTTTGTTAGAAAAGAAGTGATTTGGGGGCTGCTTTTCATAAAAAGGGAAATCTTACTGAGGACTTCCTTACCCTCACTATTAAAAGGAGTTAAAAATAATTCCTTTTTAACTCCTATATCAGCAACATGGCAAAACTCCATTTTTACAAAAAATACAAAAATTAGCCAGGCCTGGTGGTGTGCACCTGTAGTCCCAGCTACTCAGGAGGCTGAGGTGGGAAGATCACTTGAGCCTGAGAGGAGGAGGTTGCAGTGAGCCCACATCACAGCACTGCACTCCAGCCTTGGCAATAGAGCCAAACCTTGTCTCAATAAATCAATAATCAATATTAAAAAATAAAATTGTTTGCTTTTTCTCCTGTTGATCTGTCTATTGTCAGTTCACAGCAAATCTTCAGAGGGTGAAGGGGAAGTTTTTTATTCACTCCTATAGATTTGGCACAACTGGCAAGATATCCAAAACTGCTCTGTTCCTCTGAAAACTGCAGTTGTGAGAACCTAAAACCTGATAAGCTGACGAAAGGGTAAGAAATTCCTACAAGTCAGCTCCTTGGATCTGATTCCAGCTTATGAAATCAGGTTGAGTGGATAGTAAAAATCACTCCCTGTCCCTTTCTTCTTTGCAAATTTAGAACAGTAGGAGAAAATCATTTGTACAGACTAGTCTTGAGTATAGCAACTCTGGTATATTTTTTTGGTATGAATACTCACATTGGATGATCTCTTTTCTCCCAGAAATGGTCTTTGTTTTCCTTTGTTTCTGTCTTGTGTGTTGTTTGTTGTAAAAAGGACAACCTTTTTATGGGTAGAACATGGACCTAAAGCCCTTATAAGCCCATTGTTTGAGCTGTCCTTATAGACTGATGAATATATGGTTCTCACCAGACTGGCATACAAACTTTTCTGTGGGTCCCTGAAACAAAAAGCAAATAAGATACCTTGCTTGTCTTCCTTTGTATCTTGAGAGCCTGGCTTTGTGAACAAGTGGCAACCTCTCTTTCTTGTTCTTTGCCAGCTGGGAAGTACAATTGTCAGGTTCTGCCAAGTGGCCAGTCTGAAAAGACTGGGAACCCAAGACACAAAATGTTATTAAGCAGCATTCTCTTTGTCGAAATGTGCCAAGCTCCCAGGGAAGTTTGTCTTAATAAATTCCATCCATAAGGGGCTTTTGTCTTCTCTACCTCTGTTGTCTTGTTAGTGCTGGGAAAGTCCAATCCTAGATGTGCCTATTCAGTGTCACAGATTAGTAGGTCTGTGACAAATGGCATTCCACATTTTTTGGAGAATGGGAAAGAACATTTGCAAATATTATTCTTAACTACCTGTGCTAACACAGGTCTTTACACTATTTAATCTATTTTTGAAAGTGAATTTTGAGGGATCATAAGGGCTGTGTCTTCTTCACCCTCCTCGGGAAAGCCTCTTGCTTTCATGCTAAAAATTTATTCTAAACCTAGAAAATCACTTCCTGGTCTTTCCATGAAGAGGCTTACTGAATTGACCTGCTACTAGAATAAATACACCATTAGAGATCCTAACTGTCAATGACCAGATGATGAATTCTTTGAATTGAAATGACTTCTATGTTTGAAATATGTTCCCCTCCATTTAGTGGTCAGCAAATGAAAAATTACTGAGGGGGAATATCAGAGTTCTGACTATCATGTGAATAACCTACTGAGATTTTTGATGACCCTGGGACACTTTGAAGAACACACAAAAGGCACCACTGACCCCCCACTTTTGAGTCCTCTATTTTCCTCATGGAGCTCCAAAAGTCATGGGTGGTATTCCTCTCAGAGCTGATGTTTTACTCTCTTTTGCATTAAATTCCCTGATCTCTGGCTTTTGGGGATATCAAGGGTTACTTTAGAGTAAATATGTCCAGTTCACATTCAAAAATTATTCTATGAAAAAGCATATGTTTCTAAAAATTATAAGATATGTATTCATAAAATGTTGGCACGTGACAGTTCAAAATTGCTTGCTTCCTAGGTTTTAACTGAATATTAAGGCTACTTAGAGTTAAAAATTCTAATTATTACATGTAATTAAAATTACTAAATATAAAGGAAAATTTTGTATACAAAGTGTATAAGGAAAAAATGTGTTTTGGGTAAGGAAAGTTATTTAAAAAGACATGGATATGTGTTTTTGTTCAGGAAAAAAGCAATTTTATATAGTTTAGAGGGTATTAAAAGATTATTTCAGAATAAATAAGTGGAAGACAAAACAGACAAAAAGAAGTGAATATAAAAAGTTGGGGGAAAAAGAGAGCAAAAGAGAATCTTATGTGGTTAAACTACGATTACAGAAATTTACTATAACAGGTTTTAAAATTGAGCCTAATATCAAAAGTACACTGATACAAAACTAAAATTTTGTCTTCTCTTTTAAACAAGATTTTCATGTAGTATTGCCAAGAGGTAGTAAAAGATTTTTATTTACCGTTTAAAATGAACTGCAAAAGTGAAGTGGGGGAGAGAGAGGAACATTATTTGTGCCTCGTGCTGTCTTTATTAGATCTTTTGATTACTTAAGGAAACCAAGTATCCTCTCTCAAAGAGTAAAGTTTTTGTTTTTTACAGCTATGTAACTTCCTGTATTTGCTTTTCAAGACTTTTAATTATCATTCTGGCTAAATTAATGGCTATTATTTCACAATTATTGAAATAATTTATTATTTTGATCTTATTTTGACCCAGTGTTTTAAATGTTTGATATTTGACAAACCTCTCAAAATTCAACATAAGCATTTTTGACCACAAACTATCTTTCAGGTACTCCATCGGGCCTCTGGAAGTGCAGCAGAGAAATATTAAACTAATTAGACTTATTGGAAATGTTAAAATTATATTGGAAGGATTGTCAAGTAAAAAACAATGTTTAACTTTTTTTGACTTAAAATTGTATGTTATTGATGAATGTTCAAAAATTATACGATATTTCTAAAAATCTAATATATCATTAGTCACAATATAGTATGATAATCTTATTAAATTGTTATAGGCCACAAAAATAATACAATTTTCTTGTCAATTGCATCATTATTATAATGAACTCCCATTGTATATTCAACCTTGGTTATTCTAAGCCTTATTTTCCACAGTTAATTGCTTTATTCTGATGCTTTTTCTGAAAGTTCTTTGCAAGCAAGTATTATCCTAAAGTGTTGTATCTTCAAGGAGATATATGGAAAGAAAATGAAAATAATTCTGATAAACACAGGTTTCTAATAACTTTGAATTCATACCATTGGACTGAATTTACAGAACTCTGATAAAAACTAAACTTAGAAAACTGCTCACTCAACATCAAGCAGAATAAAGATTAATCACATGGAATAAAACTGATAAAAGAGTATGTTTTTTATGGCTTTTTTGTCAAAACATTGCTGATTCTTCTCATGTTTTGTTTTCCAGATTTATGAAAATTTTGTTCCTTTTAAGCTATCTATAGCTTACAGCAATTTGGTAAAGTATATCTCTGTGAATAGAATTGAAGCATTTACTTTTTTCCTACCTAATATCTCCAAAATTGAGAAACTATTCATGAATACTCATAATTTTATGGCAAAATATTTATTTGCATAAGTTTAATAAGAATCTTTTTTTTTTTTGTAACAGGACACAATTGGAAACACTGGTTATACTGCCAAAGCTTTGACTGAAATGTCATGCCTTCAGACAGTTTTAAGGAACTGAGGTTGCTTTATGAAGCCATTAAAAAGCCCCTGGAAACACTAGCCTGGTATCTTGAATAAATGATTTACACGGCTGCTTTGCAGGTAAGTTAAGACTGTTACTTTTTTTTTTTTTAATGGAGTCTTGCTCTGTCGCCCAGGCTGGAGTGCAGTGGTGCGATCTCAGCTCACTGCAACTTCTGTCTCCCAGATTCAAGCAATTCTCCTGCCTCCAACTCCCAGTTACAGGCATGGGCCACCACACCAGTCTAAATTTTTTGTATTTTTAGTAAAGATGGGGTTTCACCATGTTGGCCAGGCTGGTCATGAACTCCTGACCTCAAGTGATCTGCCCACCTTAGCTTCCCAATGTGCTGGGATTACATGTATGAGCAACCATGACTTAACCAAGACTGTTACATTTTGATAAGTCCAGGAACTTCAGGTTACCTTTGGGAATCTCAAGAAAAGAGATATTCATTCATTTGTACAGATATTATTGGCACAATTTCAGGGTGAGTCATTGATTTGTCTCCTTCGCCTTGAGAGGCCTTTAAAAGTCTAATTCGAGATTCTGTTTAAACAATTCCAGCAAAGCAGACTTAATCCTATATAATTGTTTTCTTGCTATTCTTGCTGGCTTATGTAAATGATCAGACCAAGTTTAATAAAACTAAACTTATTTTACAAATACATTGGACTTACTACATATATACTGTGGAATACTATGCAGCCATAAAAAAGAATGAAGTTGTGTTCTTTGCAGGAACATGGATAGAGCTAGGGCTATTATCCTAAGCAAAGTAATGCAGGAACAGAAAACCAAATGTCATGTGTTCTCACTTATAAGTGGGAGCTAAACAATGAGAACATATGGACACGAAGAGGGGAACAACAGACACTGGGGCCTAAGGGTGGAGGGTGGGAGGAGTGAAAGAATCAGAAAAAATACCTATTGAGTACTATGCTTATGACCTGGGTGATGCATTAATCTTCATCAAACCCCTGTGACACAGTTTGCCTATATAGCAAACCTGCACAAATACCACTGACCCTAAAATAAAAGTCATAAAACAAAATAACCCACCAGTAAATTAGACTGACTATGACTGTCTTTGGTAGCATTAGGGGTACTAAAGAGAGAAAAATTGTGATTAAGAAGAAAATCATAGTGCACTTATTTTTATATTCTAGCTCATTGTTTTTGAGATTTTTCTTTACTGCAATGTAGACTGAATCCTGAATTTTCTCCTGATTTCAAGTCTCCAAACAAATGTTTCTTCTTCACTCCCACATTTCTGACTTGGAATCTCTGAAATTAAAACTACCTTTTTCCTGAAGCCATATTAGTTGACACTGGTTGACTTAATAGGGCTGTCCGAGAAATCGCTATGACAGCTTATGTATAGATGACCTTTTGTGACACAAAAACTGCAAAATCTGTCAGATTGCCACTGCCAGCTTCCACTCCTACTCAAAATGCCTGAAACCTAAATGTAGGAATCTTCTCAACTGGCTGCCCTGTAACTCTAGAAAAACTAGCTTATAAACTCCAGGTATTAACTTGTTTTTCGTCTGTTTTCTTAGGAAGGCCTCTTATTAAACACCTGTTTGCATGTACCATATAGAGGCTTAACTTTGATGGGAGCCCTATAAATGTCACCTATTGACATGAGAAAGAACTGTTTAATTGGACTGTTATCTCTTAAGAACAGGAGACTGGTTTAATGAGATCATTTGCTACCCAGCTACAAACCATATTTTTCTTTCCATAGCCACCAAATCAGCTTTTAATATGTGTAACTTCTAGGAAAGTTTTAGACAGGGCAATGTTAGGGCTCAGAAAACAATACTCCAAAGCATGGCACTTTGACATGTGGAACAATTTGAACTAAAATAAATTAAAAAGCCTTAGAAGCAGCTCAGAACCGAGATCTTTCTAACCTTTTCCTCTTTCTCCCCCAGCAGAGTGGAACTCTCTCTCTCTGAAGTTTCCTTATCTGCAGCTTCTCCAGGAGAAACACAGTGGTCTTCACTCCCCTCCCTGAAATATTGCCCAGAAAAGATTAAACTCATATCACAGGTAGGATGACAGAAATGTCATACCACCTAGACAAACTTTGTCTGTGCCCTATTCTTCAGTCCCATTCAGTTTCCAAAGAGAATCATTTACAAACTATTGTCTGGCCTTTGGGGCCCACTTAAATTTCCTAAAGACCAGATTTCAAAATTGTCTACATTCTGTCATTTTCCTGTCCCCTATGAAGAGGGTGTTGTTTACCCTTCAGCCACCTGGCCCTCTTTGAGTCTCATATTTTGTACAACTTCCATGTACACTTGCACATTAAAAAATTTGTGTGCTTTTTTTTCCTGTTGATCTGTTGTCAGTTCATTTCAGCAAACCTTTAGAGGGTGGAAGAGAAACAATTCCTTCACCAATACCCCACACTTTGACCCAGTACTGTCATCTCATGTGAGTCTTCATCTCCGTCCAGATTGCAATTAACTTCATTCAGTTAATTTCTTTACTGCTCAGTTTAAATCAGCATCCTTTATCCAGAACTTGAAAACATCTAGGACAACACTGTTCAATGGAAATATAGTACTAGCTACAAACCTGAGTCATACATTAAAATTTTCTGATTACAAACATTAACAAAATAAAAAAATAGGTGAAATTAATTTTAATATGTTTTAACTCAAAATATCCAAAATACTCTCATTTCTTTTTTTTGAGACAGAGCCTCACTCCATCACCAGTGCGCCAGGCTGGAGTGCAGTGGCGCGACCTTGGCTCACTGCTACCTCCGCCTCCCGGGTTCAAGCAATTCTCCTGCTTCAGTCTCCTGAGTAGCTGGGATTACAGGCATGCGCCACCACACCCAGCTAATTTTTTTGTATTTTTAGTAGAGACGGGGTTTCGCCATGTTGGCCAGGATGGTCTCAATCTCCTGACCTCATGATCCGCCCGCCTCGGCCTCCCAAAGTGCTGGGATTACAGGCGAATACTATCATTTCAATATAAAATAAATATAAAATTGTGTTCCAAACCACTTTTACTTCACTTCCCAAGCCAAGATAAATAAAATTAGGATCAAAATAGGGGTTGGCAAAACCTTCTTAAGGTGATAAGCAACTTCAGCAAAGTCTCAGGATACAAAATCAATGTGTGAAAATCGCTAGCATTCCTATACACCAACAGCAGGCAAGCAGAGAGCCAAATCATGAAAGAACCCCAGTTCACAATTGCTACAAAAAGAATAAAATACCTAGGAATACAGCTAATAAGGGAAGTAAAGGGCCTTTTCATGGAGAACTACAAACCACTGCTCAAAGAAATCAGAGAGGACACAAACAAATGGAGAAACAATTCATGCTCATGGATAGGAATAATCAATATCATGAAAATAACCATAATGCCCAAAGTAATTTATAGATCCAATGCTATTCCCATTAAAATACCATTGACATCCTTCACAGAATTAGAAATTATTTTAAAATTCATATGGAACCAAAAAAGAGCCCAAATTGTCAAGACAATCCTAAGCCAAAAAAAGAAAACCAGAGGCATCACACTACCCAACTTCAAACTATACTACAAGGCTACAGTAACCAAAATAGCATGGTACTGATACAAGAACAGACACATAGGCCAATGGAACAAAATAGAGAACTCAGAAATAAGACTGCACACCTACAACCAGCTGATTTTAGACAAACTTGACAGAAACAATCAATGGGGAAAGAACTCCCTATTTAATAAACGGTGCTAGAGTAACTGGCTAGCTATATGCAGAAAACTGAAACTGGACCCCTTGCTTAAAACATACACAAAAATTAACTCAAGATGGATTAAAAACTTAAATGTAAAACCCAAAACTATAAAAACCCTAGAAAAAAATCTAGGCAATACCATTCAGGACATAGGCATGAGCAAAGATTTTATGACAAAAATGCCAAAAGCAATGGCAACAAAAGCAAAAATTGAAAAGTGGGAATAGTTGCTGTGCAGAAGCAACTATCATCAGAGTGAACAGACAACCTACAGAATGGGAGAAAAGTTTTGCAATCTATCCATCTGACAAAGGTCTAATATCTAGAGTCCACGAGGAACTTAAATTTACAAGAAAAAAATCAAACAACCCCATTAAAAAGTGGGCAAAGGACATGAAACAGACACTTCTTAAAAGAAGACATACATGCAGCCAACAAACATATGAAAAAAAATCAACATCACTAATCATTAGAGAAATGCAAATCAAAATCACAATGAGATACCATCTGTCACCAGTCAGAATGGCTATTATTAAAAAGTCAAAACACAACAGATGCTGCTAACAAGGTTGTGGAGAAAAAGGAATGCTTATTATTTTTTTTTTTTTTGGTAGGAGTGTAAATTAGTTCAACAATTGTGGAAGAGAAGGTGGTGATTCCTCAAAGACCTAGAGGCAGAAATACCATTCGACCCAGCAATCCCATTACTGGGTATATACCTAAAGGAATATCAATCATTCTGTTATAAAGATACCTCCACATATGTGTTCATTACAGTACTATTCACAATAGCAAAGACATGGACTCAACCAAAATGCCCATCAGTGAAAGACTGAATAAAGAAAATGTGGTACATATACACCACACCATGAAATACTATGCAACCATAAAAAGGAGTGAGATCGAGAGAGATCCAAGATGGCCGTGTAGCAGCAGCTCAGGATTGTAGCTCCCAGTGAAAGTGCAGAGAACGAGTGGATGCCGCAATTGCAGACGAATTTTTGATGCCCACAGACTGGGAGATTCCCGGCGAAGGAGCCACCCAGGTCACCAGCGCGACTCTTTTGGCCGGCGCGGCGCTTCTCGGTGCAGAGTGTATGGGACCGGATGCCCTTTTAGTCGGGCTCCGCTGATCCCATCCCCACAGGGAGAACAGCAGTTGGAAGCACTGAGGAGAGAGCGAGCACAGCTGAACCTGGGAAGGCCCAGCTCTGTGGGGAAGGGGCGCCCCCCCGAAGGAAAACTAAGAAACAGAAAAAACTTCATTACCAACAAGCCGGACGTCCACTCAGAGACCCAATCTGAAAGTCGGCAATTACAAAGACGACAGGTGGATAAATCCACAAAAATGGGAAGAAACCAGTGCAAAAAGGCTGAGAACACCCGAAATCAGAATGCCTCTCCTCCTACAGGGGATCGCAGCTCCT
>PVKP010053410.1:0-11762 GCA_004027715.1 Plecturocebus donacophilus | reverse complement strand
CGTCACACACACCTGATGAGTGAGAAGCTCCACGTCACACACGCCTGTGATGAATGACAAGCTCCACGTCACACACGCCTGTGATGAGTGAGAAGCTCCACGTGACACATGCCTGTGATGAGTGAGAAGCTCCACGTCACACACGCCTGATGAGTGAGAAGCTCCACGTCACACACGCCTGATGAGTGAGAAGCTCCATGTTAACGGTGCCCTGGAGAGGGAGGAGGGCTGATGTGGGGACAGTGGTGTTAATTCACTTCTCGGTTGACCAAGGTGTCTTTGTCCCTCAGCTGTCCCAAGACTCATCCTGGAGATATTAAAATTCACGCTTAACACCTTCGGTACCGAAAGGGGTTCATCAACTTTGGTTTTACATAAGACACAACCATCAATAGCAGCTGAACACCTTCGTGTGTCTTAATTTATCTTACATGAGATTTTCAGTAGGGATTGTTAAAAAAATTAACAGAACTAAGATGAATAAATGTCTCATTAACACTTTAATTTGAGCCTGGAGTTTCCAGATAAATTCTTATGCTGGTGCCAAGAACATTTTTTGACTGTCAGAATTTTAGCTCACTCTGATGGGGAGACATTTCTGCACTGTTGATCCATACATGTAGCTTAAGCTAAGTTCTCATTAACTCCTTGGGTAGAAGTCTGGATGGGATGGTGTAGTGGGTTGAATCGTGGTCCCCAAAAAGATATGTCTGCGCCCTAATACCTGGAAGCTGTGAATGCAACCTTATTTGGAAGCAGCATCTTTGGAGATGTATTAAGGATCTCAAGAAGAGATCATCCTGGATTAAGGGTGCAAGTTCAGTGACTAGTGTCCTTAAATGAGAAAATCACAGGAATACTTGAAACGTGAAGAAGACACAAGACAGCCACGTGAAGACATGAGACAGCCACGTGAAGACATGAGACAGCCATGTGAAGAAGACACAAGATAGTCATGTGAAGAAGACACGAGACAGCCATGTGAAGACATGACACAGCCATGTGAAGACACGAGACAGCCATGTGAAGAAGACATGAGACAGCTACTTGAAGACACGAGACAGCCATGTGAAGAAGACACAAGACAGCCATGTGGAGAAGACATGAGACAGCCATGTGAAGACACAGGCTGAGATGGAAATGATGCATCTGCAAGCCAAGGAACACCAGAGATTTCCAGCAGCCACCAGAAGCTGCAGAGACGTGAGATGGATGGTCCCTCGGAGGCCCCAGAAAGAACCACCCCTGCATGCTCCTTGGTTTTGGACTTCTGGCCTTCAGAGCTGTGAGAGAATAAATATCCATTGTTATAAGCCACCCTTTGTTCCCTAGGGAAGAGCAGCAGAGTGCGGTGTGAGGGGCTGAAGAGAAAGAGCAGGTGGAGCTGCCTGGGCCCCAGCTGGGTGCTGCTGATTGCCACCTCCTACCCAGGATGTGGCTGCCCAGGGGTGCATAGACACTGTTCACCCCACGGGAGCTTGCTGCAGCCCCATGTCCATGGCTGTAGCCTCAGTGCCAAGACCGATGCCTCCCACATAGTACGTGCCCAGAACAGGCATTAGAACAAATGGACAGATGAGGTTGTCAGAGGATAGGAGCCCACCGTATCTTCTTTTCTAATTGTAGTCAGAGTGCTTAACTAGAGATCCACCCTCGTGCCACATTGTTAAGTGTGCATTACAGTGCTTTGAACTATAGGCACAGTGTTGTGCAACTGATCCCCAGAACGTTCTCATCCTGCAGAACTGAAACTCATACCAGCTGGACAGCAACTCCCCACATCTCCTTCCCCAGTCACAGGCCACCACCATTCTACTCTCTGTTTCTATGAGTTTGACGGTTTCAGAGGCCTCCTACAAATGGAATCAAAGGCAAAGGACTCCAGTAGACATTTCTCCAAGGAAGACACACAAATGACCAAGAGGTGTATGAGAAAGAGGCTCAGAATCTTGGGGCAAATGCAGATCAAAACCACACCTGTTGGGAGGCCATTATCAAAAACACGAGAGGTAAGTGTCAGTGAGGAGATGGAGAAGCCGGAGCTACCACATACCACCGAAAGGGATCTAAAATGAGGTCGTTGCTATGGAAGACAATATGGGAGCTTCTCAAAAAATGAAAACTAGCACTACCGTATGATTCAGCCGTCCCACTTCTGGGCAGTTATCCAAACGAACTGAGCTTAGGACCTTGACGGATATCTGCACCCCTCATTGCACCATCTAGCCAACAAAGAGGGAGAGCCTACCATGTGCAGTACCGTGGATGAACCTGGAAGCCATCACGCTAAGTAAAATAAGCCAGAAACAGAAGAGCCCACTGGGTCTAGAGCTCAGAAGTTGTTCAGTAAACTCTTCTCTGCAGAAGCAAGTTTGGGAGGGGAATGCAGGGAGCTCCTCACCGAGGAGATATTGACATGGCTATGGGCAGTGATTGGGGAGAGGGCTGCCCACCCAGACTCAAAGTGAGGTCCAAGCCTGGGGTAGACATAGAGGCTGTCAGGTTACACCAAGGCGAGGTGCAGATAGAGACCCCGTATAGGCTGTCCACTGTACGGGGCACAGGGGGAGCCCCAGACACTCCCTCCAGGCTCTTGAGGACCATCCTAGGAGCTTGGGCCAGCAGGACCATGGCGGGCCTGAGCTGTGGCCAACCTCCCACACATTTCCAGAGGGCTGTGGGGCCTTCACAGTCTTGGCCATGCCCTCAGAGAACATCTGGTCCTCCCACACCCTGCACAAGTGGGGCGGTCAGGAGAAGCCATCTGAAGTATTGGCTGAGAGCACCTTTGGGAGGACCAATGGCTTTTCCTGTGGGGACACATGATGAAAGGAACAAACACAGGAGAGAGGCTGGGCTCCTCTGCTTCAGTGACAGGATCTCCCTGTGCAGTAAGGTCAGAGGGCTTGGGAGTGAGACCGCAGGCACTTCTTCACAAGGTGACAGGTGAGAGATGAATGAAGCGGGAACTTGCCAAACACCTGTAAAATCATCACATCTCGTGAGAACTCGCTCACTATCACAAGGACAGCAGGGGAGAGTGCCCCATGATCCACTTGCCTCCCGCTGGGTCCCTCCCACGACACGTGGGGACTATGGGGATGATTGCAATTCAAGATGAGATTTGGGTGGGACACAGCCAGAACACATCAGTGCAGAAGAGGAGGTGGAGGATCCGTGACTGTAAGTTGAATGCACCTGAACTTCAGATAGTAGAGCCAGGCTTCAGAGAGCTTCCTTGGACCATCATGCCTGGGAGCTTCCCCTCTCCACCGGGGCCCAAACACACCTGCTCTGGAACTGGCCCAATTTCCCCACAGAACCAAAGCTTAAGAAGACTGTTATTTGAGTTCATGTCTCAGGAAACCAACGATCAGGACTCCCAGATAGTATCAAGGAACTGAACTTTCCCAGATCACTGCATCCACCAATGAGACCTGCTGTGTGTCGGCCAACTCCTCTTCCTCACTCCTAATAGTGGGTTAGAGAGATCCACCTGGGACTGGTCTCCCGTCTCCCATCACCTGCATCCAGGCCTTTCCTCTCTGGCAGCACTTGGCTCAGTGATCTGCTTTCTGTGTGGTGAGCAACTGGACCTAACCAAACCCCTGGTGCTTGGCAACACGTCCCTGAGGAGGCAGCAATCTGGGCTGAGGAACAAGGGGAGGGGAGTCCACGGCTCCAGTGTGGGAACAGGTGCATCTGTCAGGAGGTTCAGCTGCGGGAACAGGGACCCCTGTATAAGAGTGGCTTAAATAAAATGGGGATTCTCCGGTTATAGACAATCTAGGCTTAAGCTGCCCAGGGTCCTGTGGTGACCCAGGATGTCAAGGGCCCAATCTTTCTGCACGGTTGCTCCACCAGCCCTTGATGCTGCTTTACCCTGCTGTGATCCAAGATGGCTCCAGACATCCACTTCCCTCCAGGACCAAGGGGAGAGGAGGAAGAGGGCAGGCTTTGGGGGGCATTTCCCTGCTCATCCCATTGGCCAGAACATGACAATGTGACCACACCTTGCTGTGAGGGATGCTGGGAATTGTAGTCTTTATTCTGGGACCTCGTGTGTCCTGCTAAATCCTGGGGACGCATTGCCACAGCACAACAGAGGAGGAAGGCACGCTGGGGGCAGCAGTCACTGCCCCAAGGCTGTGCCCAGGGGGAGTAGCAAAGCCCTGAGGGCCTTCCCATTCTAACTGTGAATAATTAGAGAGGAATGAGGAAGAGCTCAAGAGAGAAGTCTCAGCTGGGTCAGGTGACCACCCAGGTTAGGGAGAGAAAGAGGGATTTCAAACAAGCTGGAATTTTAAGTCATGAGGCTTGTTTCCTTAGAAGCAATTAGATAATACAAATTTAAAAATTAAAACGACAACAGCCAGCTCCACGTGGGAAGGATGTGGAAATTGCTTCTTAAAACATTTATGCCACAGCAGCCAGCAGAGCCCGCCTTGCTGCCTAATGATCTTTTTAAGTTGCTTTTGTGCTCTGGACTCTCTTCAGCAGTCACTGCTCTTACTATTTGTCATGACGACAAGTCATCTAATGCATTTCACAAGATCCACGTGTCAACTGTCCTCCCTTTGCGACGTGAATTCAAACACAGCAATCTCCCAAACAGCTGTTTCCTTCCCGGGAAGCTCACCTGGGGGCAGACAGGCTGCTCCGTCCTCTGCCCGAGGAGCTCAGCCAGCGGCGTGGGCCACACCGCCGCTCCCTGTGCACACGGGGCCAGACTCCACACGGGAACAGTGCCATGTGAAAGGAGAACTGGAATGCACAGCCGGTCTGGCTCTGGTCTTGCTGAGACATTAAAAATGAACACCCGCCGTATCTGTACGCACAGAAGTCAAAACCGCCAGCTGTGTGAGGACCAATCTTTCCCTCTCTTTCCATGCAGTTTTCCTGCACAATAGCCACTAATGTGTCTTTCATTTCTGGGGACAATTGTCCACCCCAGCGTCAGATGCAGGAGAATTATCTCCAGGATACCGTGCAGGAGCACGACCGTGTTTCCCGTGCTGAGGCTTTCCCTGCAGCTCTCTGAACCTGGTCAGCGCGTCTGCAGGGAGACGCCGGGGTCTGTGCTCAGAAGGCAGCCCTTGGGAGGGAGCCGGGAGGCCCAGACACACACGGGCACCTGTGCCCGACTCTGGGCGATGAGCCAGGAGCTAAACGCCCAGGTCTGCCTCTAATTGTGCGCTTCAGCCGCGCGGCCCACCTAATCCATCACTCTCGTGTGAAGGGAGGGGAGCTGCGGCCCGTGAGTCTGGTCCTCTGGAAAGGTCTGCGAATGTCAAGGACTGGCAGCAGCAAGCCGCCTCCCGGGAACCCTGAGCTGCCCTGTGTCCCCAAGGGGCGGAGCCTGCAGCTGCTGGGGTCTGGGATGGGGGCTTCGCACTGGACACCTGAGCCCTCCAGGGTGGGGGCTACACAGAGGCCCAGAGGGGCTGAGGGGCCACCAGCAGGCAGAGCCGCTCAGGGAGGTTCCCGGGCCCCCTGCAGTGAGTAGGGGCGCAGGCACCGGAACAAGGCCCCTCCGCCTTGGATCTGCAGGGCCTGGGCTGGTCTCTGTCACCTGCGGTGCCACAGAATCAGGGTTCCGGGTGCAGTGGCCCCGGGTGACCTGGTGATTCTGCAGCCACTGTGACAAGACGCGGAGTGTCTTTCGGGTCCCCGGCGGTCTGGTGGTAGAGCACCGAGTTACGTAACGCATGTGCCCCTGGGCTCCCCAGCAGGGAAGGCGGAATGCCAGGAATCCTCCTCTCCATGAGGAGTGCCGGCGCCTGCAGCAGCTGCTCCAACAGGGCACGCGTGTCCGCAGACCTGGGCCTCAGGAAGGGAACGCGGGGGACCACAGCAGGCGTTCGGGGAAGTTCGGGGCCAGCTGGCGGCCACGTGAGGAGCCTGCCTCCCAGCTCAGCTGGTCTCCTGGCCCTGGTGCCCTCGCCCAGTGAGGCACAGCCGCCGACGCCCTGCTCAGAGGACTCCAGGCTCTTCCAGGGCTGCCCGTCTCTCTCCCTGCAGGTCCCTCGGTCAGGGATGGAGACTGCAGACTCATCCCCCGTCCACGGTCCAGGCCCGGCCCTCAGGGGGGCAGAACAGGAGCCTCCCTTCCCAGGAGGAGGCCCACGTGTGCTGAGGGCACCTTGAGAAAGCGGCTGCTGCCCGCACGGGACGCGGGGGGCTGGAGACGGGCGCTCCAGGGCCTCCTCCCGTGGCCAGCACCCACGTCTGTGCCCCCGGTCCCCGGAGCTGCAGGGGCCCAGGGTGAGGGTTCTGCTGTTGCTTGAATGCTGGGATCCTGGTTCCGTGACTCTTGCTGCTGGACCAGAAGCTTCTCTAGGGGACTGTCCCTGAGCTAGGCCCTGGTGGACAGCTGGAGCTCAGGGATGTTGGTTGAACGGTTTCATAGACGACAGTGACGTCCACAGCAGAGTCTCTACCATCTGGCCACAGGCCACGCCGATGTGGACCCACGCCGTGGTAGGTCATGTGACCTTCTCTTCAGGCCTTAGGTGGCAAATGCATCATGTGGCCCCTGCAAGCTTATCTGTGCGGGGCACACGGAGGCGTCAGGAGAAAAAGGTTGTCTTTCACCCCAGACCTTTCCACGGAGGCCTTGCCTGGCGCGTCGCAGGTGTTCAGAGGACACTGAATAAATGAATGAATGCTGGTGACTGCCGCCGCGTCCACAGGGAGCCGGGGAACCCTCCCGCAGAAGCACCCCGGGGCCGCGGCATCGGAGAGGCCCAGCTAACCGCGTCTGTGGCCCTCGGAGCTCACGGCCACACCGGCACCGTGAATCCAGCCTAGGGTTCCAAGGCCCCTGCTCACCCATTCCCCGAGGCCCTCCACGCCAGCAGCCCGCGGGGGCTGTGCCATCAGTGACTGTCCGCATGGATTCGAACACGGCTGCGCTGGGGCCTGCTCCTCACTTCCTCTGTCAGCTGCACACGGGCTGCTCTCCCTACCCGGACAGCTCTTGTCTCCGAGGCCTCAGAACTCTCCACCAGCAGCCAGCAGCTGGGACCCTGGAGGTGTCGGGTGTGTGCTGAGGGGGAAGCGCGTGGACCCAGGCAGAGGGAAGGAGCCCCCGCTTGCGGGCAGGAGGGTTGGCGGGAGCCCCAGCGTTGCTCTGACCCCGGCTGAGGCTGCGTCCCAGGGACGTTTGCACCTTCTCCCAGCTCTGTGCTCTTCTAGGCTGATCCTCACCTGTCCCTCCCTGTGACTCAATCCTCTGGGTCTCCGGGCTTTACACGGCCTGCGTCACCGGCATGAGTCAGGCTCAGCCCTCCTACCGCTGGGGCTGAGTCTCCAACCAGTCACTGGGCTGCACCTCCCGATGCTGGTCAAGTGGTTTCTCCGAAATCACCCCGCAGGGTCCCTGAGCTGACATTAATCAGCTTCAGCCTCAGTTGTTTCCTGGACTGGGTCACCTGTGCCCGAGGCTCCCAGCTTCAGCCAGACTCAGGCCTCTGACATTTCTCAGCTCGCCTGGTCATTAGCCAGACGGTCTACTCAGGAGCCCGCCTCCGGCACCTAAACGTGAGTCCTCCCCACATCTCTGCTCACAGAAGTCGAAGCGGGTGCTGCGGGGAACCTATCTCTCCGTTTTGATGAGCTGTTTCCCCTGTGAAATGCGCTGCACTTTGCCTTCCATTTCCAGGAGGAGTCGTCCATCTGCCTGTCAGCCAAAACACCCAGACGCAGTCCCAGCTGCAATCATGACTCAGCACCGAGGCGAGGTGTCCCCTTCGGTGTTCTGACTGGGAGTCTGTTTTGCAAACACCATGGTCTGAGTCTGTCTGTCAGCAGCAAAGCAGCCTCCTTCAATGGCTCCCGCAGGCCCTGGACACACACACACACACACACACACACACACACGTCCAACCCCATGGATGGCAGTGATCTGGAAGCCGAACCCCAGGTACCTCTCAGTCAGACATTTCAGGAGTGCCGCCAACCCAGTAATCACCCTAGATTCAAAGTGAGGCGAGAAACTGCAGCTCCTAACCTCTTTAAAATTGCCAGAGGGTGTCAAAGGCACGGACTGGGGTGGGCGCTCTTGGTTCTCAGTTACTGACGCTGTGAGTGACCCGTGTCCCTCGTGGGGAGCCGAGCCTGTGACCGCTGTGCATGCAGGGTGGGAAATCCAGACTGACAGCCTGAGTCCTCCAGCAGCTCAGGGGGTGCAGAGCCCCAGGGGACCTGGGCAGGGCTTCAGGGTTATTGACCTTCCAGGGCAGACCCGCGGCCGGGTCCCCTCTCAGGGGGTGGTTGTCCTGGGTTTACCTGCAGTGCCTCGGGGTCTGCAAGCCCTAAAACAAGCCCCCTCCACCTCTCAGACCTGGGCTCAGGGGCACCGTTCAGTACCGTGGCTGATGCTGCCATGGGCATCTGGGCCCTGGGTTAAAAATGGAGGGGGCCGTTTTTCAAATTTTGGTAAGTGCTGTTGGTTTGATGACACATCACAAGGGCCACAGGTAATGCAATCCACACGGGGGCTTCACTTCTCATCACTCCCGCCACCCCCACCGCGTGTGGAAATGCACCTTCTGTTCTCGGGGGACATGTTCCTCCCACCCGACCATCTGCTTCCAGGAAGAGACTGTGCTCATGTGTGACTCCGCCCCGATCACCACCACTGATTGGTCTACGGGTGGTCACCCGGCCCCAGACAGGCCTATTGGAACTGTCCCCTGGGATTTTTCAAACTGGAACTGACATGAAGCCAAGAGCGGGAAGAGACCGCATGCTTTCTGGCATATGGAGAAGGCTGATCTACCACGACAAAGAGTTAAGCCAGTCTCATTAGAAGACAGAGGAGCTGGGGCGGGACCACTCAGGGCCGGCCGCTCTGATGCACACCTGCACATCTGACCTGCTCTTTGATCGCACAACCCGTCTGAGAGCAGACCCACAGGCCTCCCTGCAGACAGTTCAATGCAGAGGCTATTTACAGAGGTCTAAGCAGGGGTGGGCAACCTGCACCCCATGAACTGGAACAGCAGGGAAGCTGTTATCCACCATCAGCCCCAGGGCACAGGTTAAGGGCTTTGCTTCTGGAATGCAGGGAGAGTTGTAACTCTGGGAGAGGGGTCACCTGGCAGGATCTTAGATCTTATTTGGGGAAAAACTTCACTGCCAAAGGTCAGTCAGGCAGGAGCAATACTTGCTCCAACCTTTGTCTTTTCCCATCTCAGGCTTCTCCTGCTGACTCTCATCAGCCAAATCCAACAGAATCCAGAGGGCGGGGAGCCCCACTGGTGCCATTTACAGAGGTCAGCCTGCTGGGCACAGTGAGGTCAGAGAGGGGCACAGAATCCATGTAGAGGGGCCGTCAGAGAACAGCTTGTGCAAAACAGCCCTTCATGGATTCCTTGAGTCAGTAAATGTTCCCGTTGGTCTTTGCATTTCTGAGTTGCATTTCTCTTATTTGACTCCAAAAGTCCTGTTCTGTAACTAACTCCCAAAGGCAGTAAGTTTCTCAAGCCAGTTACTAAATGAAGTATAGGGGCCGGTGAAGCTCAGCAATGCTGTTGGATGGCTGGATGATAAGGGAAGAAAGCACCGCAGAGGCTCCATCACTGCTAGTCGGACGCTGCCCTGGTTTCATCATCTGTTTCCCATCCTTGGCGGCATCTTTGTCAAAGCATCTTATGATCTTGGCCAAGATGACTTGCTGTGGAGCATGGAGGCCCTGGGCAGCACAACCTCTCTTCATGGTCTCTTATAAATCCAGCCACCCAGCAGTGCTTGAGACGGAGCAGACAAGCCCTTCATGCTGTTTGAATGAAGGGGCAGACGAGTGGATGATGGATAGATGATAAATGGATGATGAGTGGATGGATAAGCAAATGAATAGAGGGGGAAATGGATGAATAAGCAAATGAGTAGATGGTGGATGGGTGACGGATGAATGACAAATGGATGGATGGGTGAACGGGTAGATAGATGTGTGGGTGACAAACGGATGAGTATGTGGATGGGGGAACAAATAAGTCAATAGCTGGATAGGTGGATGGCCGAATGGATGGATGATGGATGCACAGATACGCAGATGGGTGGATAAGTGGGTGGATGATGAATACATGCTAGGGACTGTTTCCACGCCATCAGGAAGTCACGTGCCCCCTAAGAGAATTAGCACCGGGGCTGAAACTTCAGAAAGGCAGCATCCAACTCATCTCTGTGACCCTTACAGCTTAACTCCCACACTCCAGAAACTTCCCCCTGGGAGGACCTTGACCACGAGGAGTCTTTATTTCATGATCTCACCAGGATGAGCAGCTGACCTTCCCTGGGGGGCTTCACATTGAGTAACTGCACTCATAGTTCCACAACATCCTCTTGAACTGAGCTTCGCCAAGGGCTGTTTCTATTTCCAGTTCATATTTTGCTGCGTAAGTTTAACAAGTGCTCGTCTCTGCCAGCTCTAGCACAGAAGTCTGTGGGATCTCAGAGCAGCTCAATGGGCAGTCAAAATCCAGGCAGTGGGGAGGTGTCTAGTGTGAGCTGATGTGGAGATGAATGGACCCAGGAGCAGCAGGCGAAGGGTCCTTCCCAGTGGGCCTGAACCACGGTGCCTGTTCAAGCTCAGACTCTCAGTCACAGCAGGGGCCTTTTGAGCAGGCGTTTAACTATCACCTTTTTACCTTTTAAGAACAGGCTAGAGTATTTGCTTTCCCTTCTCCCTCTGGGACACAAGAGCTTGAGTCTCTTAACATTAATCAGGCTGAGTCACCCGGTATGACGAGTTATTCCTCTTCATGGACCACACTGATCCTCCAACCATCAGGCTGACTCCAGACTACCCAGGCTGAATCTCCTGGAAATATCTTGGGAAGTCCCCTGATGTTAATTATCTCTGTTGCCCAGTTATTTGCGAGACTGAGTCTCCAACCGTGAATCAATGCCAGGTCCCCGCATGTCTTAGAATCGTCCCCAGGAGCTGGGCCAGGATCGGTGGCATCAGCCAGGCCCACGGTGGACACCGCCCTGGTTGACTTCCTGTCATTCCCCAGGGTGCATCTCTGGACAGAAGGCCACCCCGGGCCCTGCACGTGAGTCAGCTGATGGGACAGCGTTCAGTCCCAGCCCTTTGAGCGTGGGCCGGCCTGTCCCTGAGGCTCCTGAGGCCACAGGGCCTGGTGCCCGGTCCCCTGGAGAAGTGCTGCTGCCAGCTGGAGAGGGGACAGTGGAGGCAGCTTCCCGAGGAACACCGGAGAGATGCCAGGGCGCGGCAGGCGGTCCTGGTCCCCGGGGAGGGCTGCAGCTCTGCCCAGAAGGGATTCTTAACTGTTCTCAGGTGCTGCTCAGCCCATCAGCATGTCTGGGCACCCTGGCCCAGTCCTCACGGCAGTTCCTCTAAGAGACTGGCCGTGTGGAACCTCCCAGCCTCAGACAGCCCGGAATCCAGTCCCACAGCCCCACGCAGGGACGGCAGTGCTGCCCAGGCTCCTCTCACCTGAGATCTGCGTGAGGACGGACACTGCTCCTGCAGAGGAGAAAGGACAGCTCAGCCCGGGCAGGTGTCGGTGGGCACCTGCCTGGCTCACCCGGCTTCTGTGCGTCAGGTGGGGTGATCGGAGCTCATCGCAGAACCGGACGCTGAGCTGGGCTCACTCACTGTGAGGACATGGGGCCAACCAGGCCACACCCCTGGAGTCCCAAACCCCGACCACGTCCCCACCATGCGTTCCTCTGACTGAGCTGGCCCAGGCTCACGCAGCGGGCAAACGCAGGGAGACAGGCGGTGCCGGGTG
>PVKP010053409.1:0-11960 GCA_004027715.1 Plecturocebus donacophilus | reverse complement strand
TAGTGCTCCCCTCCCTGTGTCCATGTGTTCTCATTGTTCAACACCCACCTATGAATGAGAACATGTGGTGTTTGATTTTGTGTTCTTGTGTCAGTTTGCTGAGAATGATGGTTTCCAGGTTCATCCATGTCCCTACAAAGGACACAAACTCATCGTTTTTGATGGCTGCATAATATTCCATGGTGTATATGTGCCACATTTTCCTTGTCCAGTCTATCATTGATGGGCATTTGGGCTGGTTCCAGGTCTTTGCTATTGTAAACTGTGCTGCAATGAACATTCGTGTGCATGTGTCCTTATAGTAGAACAATTTATAATCCTTTGGATATATACCCGGTAATGGGATTGCTGGGTCGAATGGAATGTCTATTTCCAGGTCCTTGAGGAATCGTCACACTGTCTTCCACAATGGTTGAACTAGTTTACACTCCCAACAGTGTAAAAGTGTTTCTATTTCTCCACATCCTCTCCAGCATCTGTTGTCTCTAGATTTTTTAATGAACGCCATTCTAACTGGCATGAGATGGTATCTCAATGCAGTTTTGGTTTGCATTTCTCTAATGACCAGTGATGATGAACATTTTTTCATATGTTTATTGGCCTCATGTATGTCTTCTTTTGTAAAGTGTCTGCTCATATCCTTTGCCCACTTTTGAATGGGCTTGTTTGTTTTTTTCTTGTAAATCTGTTTTAGTTCTTTGTAAATTCTGGATATCAGTCCTTTGTCAGATGGGTAGACTGCAAAAATTTTTTCCCAATCTATTGGTTGTTGATTCACTCTAATGACTGTTTCTTTTGTTGTGCAAAAGCTGTGGAGTTTTATTAGGTCCCATTTGTCTATTTTGGCTTTTGTTTCCAATGCTTTTGGCATTTTGGTCATGAAGTCCTTGCCTACACCTATGTCCTGAATGGTTTTGCCTAGATTTTCTTCTAGGGTTTTTATGGTGTTAGGTCTTATATTTAAGTCTTTAATCAATCTAGAGTTAATTTTAGTGTAAGGTAATATAATATTTTTTCACATCGTTTTGCCTGGTAGGGTAACCTCTATGAACTTGTGTCTAAATTATTATGAAGGGCAAACATTGAAATGATTTCAGAGCTTTTTGTTCCTCTAAGAATTTTATAACACATCAGAATAGAAACAGCACTGTTTCATTATCTAACAGTATTACACAAAAAAGATGAAATCAGCATTCCTCTCCCCTTGCCACCAAACAATCTGTAAGCTTTGGCACAGATATGACCCAGCAAAGATAGCAGGCAACAGTGGGCTGTGTGCAGAACAAGAAAGGGTAATCCCATTTTTAACCCAATCTTACCTTAGGAAATTTGGGACTTCACACTTAATTTAATCTTTACAATAATTATGTGAGGACAGGTTTTATTCCTCTTCTTATCCCTAAGCTAATTCTCATAGAAAGTAGGCCTAACAGGAATGGCAGCAGGTCTGAAAGAAATGTATCCTGTTGCTATCTTTTTTGGCCACACCTCACCTGGCTATTAGTTTTGCAGAAATGTTCATGCGTGGAACTGAGTATGTCTCATCCAAGAATATGTTTTTGATTTGGGGGTTTAGTTTTAGTTTTGTTTTCACCTAATGTAGTTGAGAGAATGACAATGTAAAAGTCCAAATAAAGGTTTGAAGTCTTAATTATTGTAGAAAAATATTTTCCAAGACTGATCTTAATATAAATACTTTCATATATTGACTGATAACTGAGCATTTATAGCTCTAAAAAGTTACTATCATCCAATAAAATGTATCTCTGAACACATTAATAATTGTATCTTACAATTTGTTATTGGAATTAATTTCCATTGGATCATCATCCACATCACCTACCAGCCCAGAATGCAATACTACCATCTTTGAAGTTGTCACTCAGTAGCGGCTTCAAAGTACACAGCAAGAGAAAACTGTCAGAGAATCACTTTTTAAAAACATTATTAAAATCATGAAAATAATTCAGATATGTACCTTTGTTTTCCAATGCTGTGAGTGAATAACGTTGACTCTTGAAGAACACAGGCTTTAACTGCACAGGTTATATATGGATTTTTAAAAATATATTTAAAAAATATTTTGGAGATTTGTGACAACTTGAAAAAACTTAGAGGCACAGTACTCATCCTAAAAATATAGGGGAAAAAATTAAGACAAAGTTAAATAGGTCATGAATCCAAAAAACATATTTAGATACTAGTCTATTTTATTATTAACTGCCACAAAATATAAAAAAAATCTATTTTGAAAAGTTAAAATTTGTGAAAACTCAAATACTTACAGATTATACATGGCACTACTGGCAGCAGAGGGAAATGTAAAAAAAGGTAAAGATGCAGAATTAAATCATAACTGCATGAAATTAACTGCAGTATATAGTGTACTGCTGTAATAATTTTGTAGCCACCTCTTGTTGCTATTGCGGTCAGCTCAAATGTTGCAAGTATCCCCTTAAATCACCATGTGATGCTAATCATCTCCAGGTGAGCAGTTTCTCTCACCAGTAAGTTGTATTACACAGTTAAAGGTATTCTCTCATAGTTCTCATATAGTTGTCATCGGGTTTTTTTTTTAATACTGCTTTATTGTACCACTGATGGAGGTCTGCAGCTATAGTTGCCCACCATTTTATATAGACAATGTATCTTGTAAACAGATGACATAAACTTACATTATCAATAAATACAGTAGCGCACTTTAAATGTATTTTCTCTTACAATTTTCTTAATAACATTTTCTTTTCTCTAGCTTACTTTACTGTAAGAATATAGTGTATAATAGATACAATATACAAATATGTGTTAATTAATTATTTATATTTATCAGCAGGGCTTACCCTCAACAGTAAGCTATTAGCAGATAAAGTTTTGGGGGAGTTAAAAGTTACATGTAGATTTCCAACTTCACAGGGGGTCAGCACCCCAAACCCTGCATTGTTCGAGGGTCAACTGTATATTGCTTTCAGTTCTACATAGCAGTTTTTAACTGAACCACATCAACAGGCAGAACTTTCTAATAATGGTGTGGTGAGAAGCTCCTACCATGCCTGAGTCACTGATTAAAATCCTTATTGCTCTCCAGTTTACAGCAATCTTTACTATTGACGCTATTGTTACAGTGATGACATTTTTCTCATCATACTTGATCTTAGGTTTTTATGCCTGAACTCAATTGTAGAGTCCAAGCATGTCAAAAATTAAGGAAGGAAAGAAACAGAAGGAAGGAAGAAAAGAAGGAAGGAAGGAAGGAAGGAAGGAAGAAAGGAAGGCAGGAAGGAAGGGGAGGGAGGGAGGGAGACTCTTGAAGGATGAAACAGCATCAGCATACAACAAATCGGTTTTGCCTATGGAGGAGACAATTCATGTTCATACATTCTAGTCTGGTGGCCATTAAGATCCATCAGTATTTTATTTCCACCAAGACACACTATGATACCCTTAAACTCTCTGAAATTGTGGTGAACACACAAAGTCATGGGATTACAAACTTCTTCATCCATCACAAATTTTCAATCAAAAAACACACCTAACTTATTAAGTTGCATCTCCAGCTGACTTTGTATTCCATTTTCTTTCTGCATTCAGCTGGAAACATTCACAAATAGCAAAATATAATACTTCCCATGTTATGTGTTGCCAGGCAATCAGGGCAGAAATAATTAACACGAGAAAGTGGACTGCCAGTATCCTGCTGAATGGCTCTGGAAAGAGTTCAAATATGACAAACATTCTTAGCTGTCCCTTCTGGGACACGTGCTCTGAAATAACAGTTTGAAAGGACAACTGCCAACTCCAGTTTCAAACAGTCTGACAGCACTACAGAATTTCATTCTAAAATCTGACTCAGTTTTTATTTTAAGGAGAATTCATCTATGCACACTATGTCTTTTTGTGCCCATTTCTAAAAGGGTCCTTCCTGATCTCCTGCCACCTCTGTTCAAGTCCAACTGCCTAATGAAGCCAATCCTGAGCACTAGATCTTTCTACACATGCAGAATTCACACTGAATCAAAGAGAGACCTGGGTCTGTGAAGAGCCTGTGTCAAGCAAACCAAGAGGATAACAGATTTCTTTTTAATGCCCTATCTCACTTTCTATCTAATTCTGTTTAAATAAAAAACAACTTGGAAAACCAATCATTTCGGTAAACACTTTATCTCAGAAGAAACTTCAACCAGGAGTACCTAACATGAGAATCAATGTGATAGATCGCTAAATACTTCAAAAAATCTTAGTTGAATTTGTTGCAAGTTAGGTCAATGAAAATTTTTGAGTACTTGTAAGGTATAAGGCCCATGGTAAGTGCTGGAAACCATTATAAAAACAGTCTCCACTCTCAGATACTTTTACTCTAGAGAAAAATATGAATGTAAACAGTTATTTCAGTGCAATTTAGTACATACTAAAATAGAAGTCTAGATAGGGCACAGTAGGCTTAAATATCAGAGACTCCAGAGCTGATTTAGTTTGATAGATGTTAGTTCTGGAAGGGATTGTGTTGACTATCTGGTACAACTCATTTCTAACACAGAAGACCACTGGTTAAAGATCACAAACACTCTGTTCAAACACTTCAAGTCTGGAAACCTGGGTTCAAGTTTTGTTTCCAGTCATTCCTCTATGCAGTTACTAAATACATATTGATATCTTATTATGTAGGTTTGTCCTGAGATATTAAATAAATAATTAACGCACTTGACTTCACAGATCGAACTTATTATTTGGTGTTAGAGGCAGATATTTGGTAAATAATCGAAAGTGTGCTGGCAGTATGCAAGAAGGCATACTTTTTGCTGTCCCATTCTTACGATGCATGCTAGCATGCCTCTACTTCTCTTGACTTCAGTTCCTCATCCATAGCATGAGGAAGTTGAGGTATATCTCTAAAGTCCCTTCCATCTCTAAAGATACTATAATTTCTAGAGATAGCTAACTGCTTTGTGAGTAAATTCGCTCTGTTTTGAAACCACTGAGCTCTTCTGAAACGAGGTGTAGTGGAAAGTCTCTATCTTTGGAGCCCAACACAACTGGTTTAAAACCATAACACTGATATTTACTAACAGTGTGATCTTGGGGTGATTTATAAGTTCTTTGAGTCTTAGCTTCCAGTATAAAGTAGGAATAAAAAATTGAGTTTTACCAAGATTAATTTTTAAAAAGATAATATATGCAAACAGATAGCATAATGTAGTGGCTGGCACATAGATACAAAGTATTGCTAGCTATCCTCCCCTGCATTTTTTGCTACTGGCTCAAAATCAATCAATCAATCAATCAATCTCACTAATCTCTCTCTCTTATTGAGATTTGATATTCATTGAATTTATTGAATAATGAGATTTTCTGAGTGCCTACTTACTTGCCAGGCATTGTGTTAGGTGATGGGGATACACTGGAAAACAAGACAGTCTCAGTTCCTGCCCTCATAAAAGAAATAGATAGATCCAATGTTTATCCGGATGTCAACCTACTTACTAAGCCAAATCTTCTGTGGTCCTGGCCTGCTTCTCTGAGGTGCTTCCAGAGCAGGACTCTGAGTAATGTCCTCAGTGACCCTCAGCCATTTTCACAAGGTGCTCACCAATGATTTATCTGTGCTTCTGCGACGGCTCTTCCCTGAAAGCGTCAACCTACCTGAAAAAATACCAAGTAAACTCCTACTTTATGCAATTACAAGGAAACTCAGCTAGTTTTTTTTTTTTTCAACCTGATTAACTTAAAATGGAGCCTAATAGGAAAAAGTTCTCACCCTTTGAAAACTTCTATCACTGGACTATATCTGTTTTTAATTATTGGTAACTGAAATAATCTTGCCTGCCTGCAAAACTTGCTGGGGAGGGAGGAATCTGTGTCTATGCACTTCCAATTTTCAAGTCCTTACAGAGGCTCACATCATCCCTTTAGTGTCCAACTTTGAAGTTTTTTTTTTTTGTCCAAGTTGCATTCCCTTAATTAGTTCCCAAATAGATAAAATTATTGGAGTTACCTTTATCTTCCCCAGATCAGCTATTTTCAGTTATGGCATTTCTAATTTCCAGAAAGATTCAGAGTGAAAGTATTTGTCCTGATGGGCTCTCTCAACCTATTTCCAATTACAGAATGGATTTTTTTTACCTTAGTTTTAACAATTGGGAGTCCCTCTCTCTGAAATAACTAAGGTTATGAGTGTATTTCCCTGTTTTAGCATCTCGATATTCTTCCTGGGTATCTGAAATGGATCAATAACATCCTTCTAATGACTTGACTTTTTTGTTTTTTGGTTTTTTTTTTTAAGAATACTTACAATGGTATTCTTGGCTATCATTTTAGTCATTTTCTTCAGGCAATACTGTTTCCATTGCTCGTGGATTAATAGACAGTTGCTTCCCCATGCCCCTGTGGAACAGACAATCAGGGAGTTGCACTGGTCAATGAGCCTTGATGAAGTGTGATCAGTAAATTCTCTTATCTCCATGGTAACTGGTATAATCCTTAGATGCTGCACTATCTTGGTACCATGGGGAGAAAGGTTGATGACACATCACTGTGCTCTCCTTCTACATTAGACTTGTTGTTTGACTCAGCCTTTGGGGGATATTATTGTTCAACTAATTATAAATCCATAAAAATGTCCACATCTATAATTCTGCATCTTCTATGCAATATCATAAGAATATGTGTCAGATGTTTGGATAAGTCAATGTAGGTGATATCCAAATTTACTATTTTAATGATCTTTTACAAAAACAAAAGAAATTATTTAGCTGAATTGTTCTTTAAAACACCAACCTGAGTCGTAGTGTTCTTGTTTTTCATAAGGGCTCACAAAACATTGCTTTAATTTATATCAGAGTTTTCAGTTTCTGGTTTAATACTGATAAGACAGGCTTTCCTTGATTTGATTTAAAGCTTTTCTTTCTCTAGTTTCCTTGAAATAATCAATACAGTTAGCCCATTTTCCAATTTTGTATAGAAGCTGCTTTTCCATGTCAGTTTCCATGTCAGTGGATATCTTTATGTGAAATGGCCCAATTAAATTTCTACTGACACAATGTTAGCTATTAGAATTCTCCCTATGAAGTATTTAGAATTGCAGCCATTTGCAAAAGAATGTAGTAGGTTAGTTGTAGGTTATTTGCTGGTCTATATGGGGGAAGGGCACTAACTGTCTTTTAATTAACTAAACCAATATGTTCTATGCCTCCAAACCATTGTTTTTCAATGATTAGCACCATCCAAAAACCATATCTGTTTCTAAGACAGTGACCTTATCCAGGCTCTTTCTTAAGGGCATATCTCTGCTGGATGATAAACACCCTGCAGGTCTTGGGAGTTCACATTTTGCATGCACGATAATGTAGGAAGTGATCTACCTAGCCAAGACTAATGGCTTATCTGCTATAAACCATAGATGGACATTGGCAGGTTTTCAGCTTTCCACTCAACATTTTCGCAATTTAAGGCAGACTCTCAGCATCACTTGGATGTACTTTTTGCAGTTTACTTTATCATTATGCAGCGCCATGTGATTTCATGTCACAGTCAAAGTGAATAATGGAAGTTTTGCATTGTTGTTAGCCACAAGCATTAACTTAAATGTCCTGGGACTTCACCTGTCTATGGGTGGATCCTCAGGAGATAACATTAACAATGCCAAATGGGTTGGTTCATAATCCCAAATTTAGCCACCATCACAGTCATTTCTGTGAGTCTGGCGAAAGCTCATGAATACTAATGACATCAGTCCTCTTGATGTCTCTTCACTATGGCCCGTCTTGCCCCAAGGAGTCACCTTGCCAATGACAGAGTCTGTGGAAAACTGCATTCTCTGTGGGAAATTGCTTCTTTGCAATATATATATATATATATATTTGCCAAAAGATTCCCAATGTTTCAAAAACAACGCTGCGAAAACAATCCTGCAAAATCTAACAGTGCTAAACAGTACCGAGTTACTTTCATCCCTCATTCTTATAGTACCAACAGATGCCTTATATTTTACTGACAGCTAAAGGGTCAGCTCTAGACCCTGGGTGCAGAGGGGCAGAAAATCACCCTGACCTGTGCATCTCTCTGGTCTCTGACTTCCCCAAAACTCCTGAACAAAACAACTCTTCAAACATTTTTATTGTTCTTATGGATATCAATGTACCTAAGCAGGGTGGTAGCAGTCCAGAGCATCATTAGACACTATTTCATTTTATCTTCCATCTGAACATCCTGTTTAAGTAAATGGAGAATATTTTTTAGCAAAATGAAGCAGTGGAAAAGATGACAAAAGGGATGTCATTCTACCTATTCTTTCTTTTTTTAATTACCAGACAGGAGAGAAGCAGCTCCCTTCCAAAAACAGTTAAGGAATAGTGATGCTTGTGTCTGCTCCAAAGATAAGGGTCACAGCTGGAACTGTTACACATACATCTCTTATGACCAAATCACTGTTTAGTGCAGGTCTGTTTCTTTACTCCTAATGAATCCTGGCTTTAGAATTGCAGGAATTCATCCAGCAGAAAAGAGGACTGCACTCATGTGTTATTTGCTCATGAGTGAATCACCTTCGATACAGTCTAAATTCCATAATTTTGTATGATGGATGCTTGAGTGTTTTGTGAGTGGGCCCTGAAAATCAGGATCCAATTTGGAAACTTTGGTAAGGACCCTGCAAATGACTGTTGTGTTACTAAGCACACATTTGTATACTTTAAAGCAATCTCAATTACAAAGAATGACATATGTAGAATAAAGTGATAACTGGCAAAATAACAAACACCAAAGCTTAAATCGTTCAGGATTACATTAGATATCTGAAACTGTAAATTTACTAGAATAGTGTTGTAGTGATTTCAATGAAATATACCTCAGTGAAGCAAGATAACTGTCTCACCATCAGACCATCTGCTGACAGTAATGCCTTTGTTTTCAGAACAGAGGATCAACAATCATATATCCTAGAATGCTTTAACACTTGCTCTCTTCAAGCAGATTCCTTAGATCCCTTTGTTCTCTGATCACTATTTAAATCAAGTATAGCAAAGGTTAAAATCAACTAAATAGATATCATAAATAAGTGAACATGATAAGGAGAGGAAGGTACACCAGTGAACCTGAGACAGAGGTCCATCCACACCTACCCTTTCAGGGTGCATTAAAAAAAAAAAAAGCACTGTCTGTAAAAAGACAAATAAATACATCCACAGGCCACACCTCACATCTGCTCCTAACCTGTTGGGCTCCTTCTGCACCACAATCTGAGGCCCCTGTGCCAACCTGTGCCACATCTGTTTGTACCTTCTAACTTAAATTCATTCATATTCATATTTCCTTCTTTCAAACCACACTTTCTAAATAACAAGTTACACATACTCACATCAGTGAGGCAGAATTCACATTTTATTTCTATTTTTATAAGACTGTTTTTGGAAAATGATACAAATAGTAATTAAATAGAACTGTATATAACTAATCCTTAACTCAGGGTCATCAGTTATTTTTAATCTCAACTATGGACTTTTCCATTTTATGTATGTGCAAAACTTCCAGTCATTGATAAATTCAGATGCCTATATTTACATCATACAAAGTGCAAATAAAACTAAAGATAAAGCAATTTGCTAATGTTGGTTTCAGCTACTAAATAGAAACTTCAGCACTCTTGTAAGACAATAATAGCAAGTCAATGATTGCCTTCCAAATATTTTTTAAAAGCTGAAAAAGGTGAAGACTGTATTAATGCACTTCTTAATTTGCACATTTCACAGATTTTAACTAGTTATTGTAGCTATTGCATGTTTAAATAAATACAGAGAAGGGGTGTACTCCAGGAATAGTTATTTGGTTTTACAAATAATGTAAGACTCAGATGGTTTTTCTATCTCAAAGTTAAGCCTCTTAGAAAATAGTTAAGAATAATGAAATGGTTCAGATAGCAGGATGAATTTTCAAGAAATAAGTGAATGTACCATAAATATTTATAATCATGCTAGCTTCACTTTTTAAACAATTTCCAAGATGTTAGCTTACTTAGGTGTAACTGCTGGTCAAATCAGAGACACAAAGGTTAGGGTATGCTTCCTTCATTAATGATTTGGCTCAATGCACACAGCAGTATAATGTATTTTATGAGTGAGGGAAATGATATCGGTTTGAGAGGTCTCATGTAGCAGTCATATCCTGTCCAAATATAATTTTGAAAACAATCAGAGCCATTATGGCTCATACAGAAAGAAAGATAAAGACAGATAGCTGTATATGGGTTTTTAATAAGTAATTCACCCTGGGTCTTGAAACATCAGATTGCCAAGTAATGTTATTAATGTATAAGCATGTTAGTAAAATCATGTATTCTTTCCATTGGCTGGCTTTAGATATGTTTCCAATGCAAATATTGTGTAAATGTATTGAATCCAAGTTATGCAAATCAAGAATGTAATTCATCTTTCAAGAATTTTACTTGATTATTTCACATGCCAATGAGCATTTTTCTGGCAACAGTCTACTGACTATTTATATCTAACATATTCCACTGGTGAAATCATGCATCTTTTGCTGAATATTGGATATTTCTTGTTTAATATATTGATCACTTCCCAATTGTCAAGGTTAGTGTCTTGTGAAACTTCTTATTTGAGTCTTCCACAATGAAAGAAAACTATTGGCATATCAAATTGTTTTTCGTTTTTGCGGGATTTTTTTTTTGCAAGGAGCAGTATGTGTACTCATAAATGAGAACCTCAAGCAAAAACTTAAAAATAAAACATCTTATATCCAGAATGCTTGACCATCAATCATATTGTTGGAGCAGATTTCAAAGACACTCCTTCTTCCATCTGGCAACTCTCCTTTCCTCATGCTCACTAAAACACAGTGGGTCTCTGTGATACAGTGTGCCCTCATTTTAACACCAAAGTTCCCACTGGGAACCTTAATGGCTACTCTCATATTTAGCACTACTCATCATTTACTCTGAGCATCACCTTCAAACTCAGACCTATAATGATTAATTTCCTACAGCATTTGTGTGCATACTTATCTTCCTCATGAAACTGAAAGCACCTTTGAGGGCCTTGCTGTATCATATTCATCTTTTACACATTACCTCTACTCTGCCTCTATTTAACAAGGACATTTGTATGTAGTTAGTATTCATAATAAAGTGACATGTATTGAGCATTTATTGTGTGCTAAGTACAGGTCTAAGGGCTTTATATTATTATTTCATCAAAAACTTACAACCGGGGGGAGAGATCCAAGATGGCCGACTAGCAACAGCTCAGGAATGTAGCTCCCAGTGAAAGCACAGAGAAGGAGTGGACACCACACTTTCCGACGAGGTTTTGTTGCCCACAGACCGGGAGATTCCCAGCGGAGAAGCCACGCGGGTCGCCGGTGCGACTCTTTTGGCCGGCGCGGCTCTTTTGCCGGCACTCAGCGTGGCGCTTCCCGGTGCGGAGTGTGCGGGATGGACGGGGACGGGCTCGGCTGGTCCCATCCCCACAAGGAAAACAGCAATTGGAAGTGCTGAGGACTGAGAGTTCCACAGTGGGCGCAGTGAACCCGGGAAGGTCTGGCTCTGAGGGGAACCGGCGTCCACCAAAGGAAAACTAAGAAACAGAAAAACTTCATCACCGGGCAGAGAAAGATCCAAAATGGCCGCGTAGCAGCGGCTCGGGATTGTGGCTCGCAGTGAGGGCGCAGAGAGCGAGTGGACGCCGCAGTTGCAGACAAATATTTGATGCCCACGGGCTGAGAGATTCCCGGCGAGGGAGCCACGCAGGTCGCCAGCACGACTCTTTTGGCCGGTGCGGCGCTTCTCGGGTACGGAGTGTGCGGGACTGGGTGGTGCCCTTTTGGTCGGGTGCGGCCGGTCCCATCCCCACAAGGAGAACAGCAATTGGAAGCGCTGAGGACTGAGAAGCACAGCTGAACCCAGGAAGGCCCAGCTCTGTGGGGAAGGGGCGCCCCCCGAAGGAAAACTAAGA
>PVKP010053408.1:0-11963 GCA_004027715.1 Plecturocebus donacophilus | reverse complement strand
AAAAAAAAAGAAAGAAAAAGAACCAAGTATCTGTGTATTTGCTTAACACCTTGAAAGTCACACTCAAGAAATTTCTATTGAATATTTCATGTATTTCCTAAGAATAAATACATTCTCCTACATGAATATAATATGATTATTCTTTAATTTTATTTTTTAAAAATTTTTTAGAGAGATTGGTTCTTACTGTTTCCCAGACTGTTCTCGAACTCTTGACCTTAAGCAATCCTATCACGTTGGCATTACAGGTGTGAGCCACCACACCTGGCCAACATTGACATTTTTAAATCGACTATATAAGTTGTTTTATAGAATGTTCCATATTCTACATTTGATTATTTCCTTCTAGAATGTCCCACCTTCTCATTAATTTGTGGTGATACTTAATTTGTTCTTTTATTGCAGTATTTATTGTAAACACAGAGTTAAATTTAAATAATGGATTTTGGCCAGGTGCAGTGGCTCACATCCGTAATCCCAGCACTTTGGAAGGCCAGAGCAGGTGGATCACCTGAGGTCAGGAGTTCGAGACCAGCCTGACCAACATAATGAAAACCAGTTTTTACTAAAAATATAAAATTAGCCAGGTATGGTGACGCATGCCTGTAATCCCAGCTCCTCAGGTGGCTGAAGCAAGACAATCACTTGAACCTGGGAAGTGGAGGTTGCGGTGAGCTGAGATCGCACCATGGCACTTTGACCTTGTCTACAATAGTGAAACTCCGTCTCAAAAAATATAAATAAATAAATAAATAAAAATTGATTTGGTTCAGGTTAAATATTATTGTCAGTAGGACCTCATACATAGTTTTTGAGTTTTCTTGTTTGCAAAAAAACAAGCCATAGACAAAACAGCTGATAATTAATGTGAATTGTTAGTAGTTTAGGTTTTTTCGTTTTCGTTTTTGTTTTTTGTTTTTGGTTTTTTTTTTTGATTACCAGAGTCACACTTTGTCACCAAGGCTGGAGTACAGTGGTGCGATCTTGGCAACCTCCACCTCTAGGGTTCAAGCAATTCTCCTGCCTCAGCCTCCTGAGTAGCGGAGATTACAGGCCTATGCCCCAACACCTAGCTAATTTTTTTTTTTTTTTTTTTTTTTAAGTAGAGACACGGTTTCACGCTCTTAGCCAGACTGGTCTCAAACTCCTAACCTCAAGTGATATACCCACCTCGGCCTCCCAAAGTGCTGAGGTTACAGGCATGAGCCACCACATCCAGCCTGGCTAATGTTTTTTTTATTTAAACGTATTACAATCATAACCCTTGGCTTTTGAGATACAGAGCTACTACTGTAACTTTTAAGTTCAATCATAAATAAGATTTTGAGGAAGAATATAGAAATAGGTTTGCATTTTGTCATTTTGATTCACTGCCCTCTGCAAAAATGATTTCGAAGTTGAAGAAGTAAGAAGAGTTTATATGTAGCAAAAGTAACCTGTAGGGGAATTGTAAAGGGGCCACAGCTAGAAAAAACTTAGAACTGGGGAGGCTGGGTACAGTTGCCCATGCCTGTAAAACCCAGCACTTTGGGAGGCCATGGCAAGCAGATCACTTGAGTCTGAGAGTTCAGGACCAGCCCAGGCAGTATGGCAAAACTTTATATAATCTCTATAGAAAATACAAAAATTAACCAAGTATGGTAGCACATGCCTGTAGTCCCAGCTACTTGGGAGACTGAGGCAGGAGGATTGCTTGAGCCCAGGAGGTCGAGGCTGCAGTGAGCTGAGATCACGCCACTGCACTCCAGCCCAGATGACAGAGAAAGACCCTGTTAGAAAAAAAGAAAATTTTTTTAAACTTAGAACTGGGGATTAGACAATTATTTTCACAAAAATTATTCACCACCCTATACAGATAGTGGCAAACAACCATAAAACCATAATTTTACAGGGTGAACATCATGATGCTCTTGTTTTATGTACTTGGCTAAGAGCAAGAGTGGCCTAAAAGTTGTCAGATGAATAAAAAGATAAAATCAAGTTTCTGGCTGGGTGAGATGGCTCACACCTATAATCCTAGCACTTTGGGAGGCCGAGGTAGGTGGGTCACCTGAGGTCAGGAGTTTGAGATCAGCCTGACCAATATGGTGAAACCCCTTCTCTACTAAAAATGCAAAAGTTAGCTGAGTGTGGTGGCAGGTGCCTGTAATCCCAGCTATTCAGGAGTCTGAGGCAAGAGAATGGCTTGAACCCGGGAGGCTGAGGTTGCAGTGAGCTGAGATTGTGCCATTGCACACTAGCCTGGGTGACAGAGCAGAGAGCAAGACTCTGTCTCAAAAAAAAAAAAAAATTAGCTGGGTGTAGTGCGCATGTCTGTAATCCCAGCTATTTGGGAAGCTGAGGCGAGAGAATTGGTTGGAGAGAGAGATCCAAGATGGCCGCTTAGCAGCAGCTCAGGATTGTAGCTCCCAGTGAAAGCGCAGAGAACGAGTGGACGCCACACTTTCAGACGAATTTTTGTTGCCCACAGACCGGGAGATTCCCAGCAGAGGAGCCCCACGGGTCGCCAGCGCGACTCTTTTGGCTGGCGTGGCTGTTTTGCCGGCGCCCCAGCATGGCGCTTCTTGGTGCAGCGTATACGGGACTGGGTGCCCTTTTAGTTGGGCTCGGCTGGTCCCATCCCCACAAGGAGAATAGCAATTGGAAGCACTGAGGTCTTAGAGTTTCACAGCAAGCACAGCCGAACCCAGGAAGACCTAGCTCTTTGGGGAAGGGGCGTCTGCTGAAGGAAAACTAAGAAACAGAAAAAACTTCATCACCGGGCGGAGAGAGATCCAAGATGGCCAATTAGCAGCAGCTCAGGATTGTAGCTCCCAGTGAAAGCACAGAGAGCGAGTGGATGCAGCAATTTCAGACGAATTTTTGTTGCCCACAAACTGAGAGATTCCTGGTGGAGGAGCCACATGGGTCGCCGGCGTGGCTGTTTGGCCGGCGCCCCGGCGCAGCACTTCTCAGTGCGGAGTATACGAGACTGGGTGCCCTTTTAGTCGGGCTTGGCTGGTCCCATCCCCTCAAGGAGAACAGCAATTGGAAGCTCTGAGGACTGAGAGTTTCACAGCAAGCACAGTTGAACCCGGGAAGGCCTAGCCCTGTGGGAAAGGGGCGTCCGCTGAAGGAAAACTAAGAAACAGAAAAAACTTCATCACCAACAAGCCGGACATCCACTCAGAGACCCAATCTGAAAGTCGGCAATTACAAAGATGACAGGTGGATAAATCCACAAAAATGGGAAGAAACCAGTGCAAAAAGGATGAGAACACCTGAAATCAGAACGCCTCTCCTCCTGCAGGGGATAGCAGCTCCTCATCAGCAAGGGAACAAGGCCTGACGGAGAATGAGTGTGAGGATTTGACAGAATCAGGCTTCAGAAGGTGGACAATAAGAAACTTCTGTGAGCTAAAAGAACATGTTCTAACCCAATGCAAAGAAACTAAGAACGTTGAAAGAAGATTTAATGAAATGCTAACGAGAATGGACAACTTAGAGATGAATGTAAGTGAATTGATGGAGCTGAAAAACACAGCACGAGAACTTCATGAAGCATGCACCAGTTTCAACAGCCGAATTGACCAAGCAGAAGAAAGTATATCAGAGGTCAAAGATCAACTCAATGAAATAAAACAAGAAGGAAAGATTAGAGAAAAAAGGGTAAAAAGGAATAAACAAAGTCTCCAAGAAATATGGGACTATGCGAAAAGACCTAATCTACGTTTGATAGATGTACCTGAATATGATGAAGAGAATGAATCCAAGCTGGAAAATACTCTTCAGGATATTATCCAGGAAAACTTCCCCAACCTAGCAAGGCAGGCCAATATTCAAGTCCAGGAAATACAGAGAATACCACAGAGATAGTCCTCAAGAAGAGCAATCCCAAGGCACATAATCGTCAGATTCACCAGGATTGAAATGAAGGAGAAAATGCTAAGGGCAGTCAGAGAGAAGGGTCGGGTTACCCACAAAGGGAAGCCCATCCGACTCACAGCAGATCTCTCAGCAGAAACCCTACAAGCCAGAAGAGAGTGGGGGCCAATATTCAACATCCTTAAAGAACTTTCAACGTAGAATTTCATATCCAGCCAAACTAAGCTTCATAAGTGAAGGAAAAATAAAATTTTTTGCAAACAAGCAAGTACTCAGAGATTTGGTCACCACCAGGCCTGCTTTACAAGAGCTTCTGAAAGAAGCACTACACATAGAAAGGAACAACCAGTATCAGCCATTCCAAAAACATACCAAAAGGTAAAGAGCATCACCATAATGAAGAATCTACATCAACTAATGGGCAAAACAGCCAGCTAGCATTAAATGGCAGTATCAAACTCACATATGTCAATATTAATCCTAAAATTAAATGGACTAAATGCCCCAATCAAAAGACACAGGCAAATTGGATAAAAAGCTAAAACCCATCGGTATGCTGTATCTAGACCCATCTCACATACAAGGATACACAAAGACTCAAAACAGAGGGATGGAGGAAGACTTACCATCTAAATGGAGAGCAAAAAAAAAAAAAACCAAAACAGAAGCTGCAATTTTCATATCTGATAAAACAAACTTTAAAACAACAAAGACCATAAGAAACAAAGCGGGACATTACATGGTGGTGAAAGGATCAAAGCAAGAAGAGCTAACGCTCCTAAATATATATGCACCCAATACAGGAGCACCCAGGTACATAAGGCAAGTTCTTAATGACTTACAAAGAGACTTAGACTCCCACACAATAATAATGGGAGACTTTAACATTACACTGTCAATATTAGATCAACGAGATAGAAAATTAACAAGGATATTCAGGACTTGAACTCAGACCTGGAACAAGTAAACTTAACAAATATTTACAGAACTCTCCACCCCAAATCCACAAAACATACATTTTTCTCAGTATCACATTACATCTATTTTAAAAGTGACCACATAATTAGAAGTAAATCACTCCTCAGCAATTGCATAGCATTTCACAGATTTAAATAAAATATTGGTTGCCTGCTTGTTATTTTCATCCCCTATTCCTTCCTGTCTCCATTGTTAAGCACAATTATTGGCGTAAAAGAGGTTTTTAATACCCATTTTTAGACTGCATTCTAGCCTGGGCAATAGAAAAAGAATCCCATTCTCTCTCCCTCTTTCTCTTCCTCTTTCTTTCTCTCTTTCATTCTTTTTTCTTTTTTTCTTTCTTTTCTCTCTTTCAAAAAAAAAAAGAATTGGTTGAACCGAAGAGGCGGAGGTTTCAGTGAGCCGAGGTTGTGCCATTGCACTCCAGCCTGGGCAACAAGAGCAGAACTCCATCTCAAAAAAAAAAAAAACGATATAACCATTTGAATAATTCATAAGAGCCTTGTTCTGTTCTGTTGCAGAGAGGACAAATTTTTTTTTTTTTTTTTTTTTTTTTAAGACGGAATTTCACCATGTTGGTCAGTCTGGTCTTGAACTCCCTACCTCAGGTGATCTGCCTGCCTTGGCCTCCAAAGTGCTTGGATTAGAGGCGTGAGCCACCACGCCCAGCCAGGACAAATATTTTTAAAAAGAAATTATAGTTCTTTATAGAACGTGGGAGGATTTTTTAAAAAATTGCCCTCGTTTTCAGTTTAATCAGTGATTTTCAGCCTTGGCATTACTGACATTTAGAGTCGGATAATCTCCAGGCTATCCTATGCATTGTACGATTTTTTTTTTTTTTTTTTGAGACAGAGTCTCACACTGTTGCCCAGGCTGGAGTGCAGTGGCACGATCTCGGCTCACTGCAACCTCTGCCTCCCAGGTTCAAGCGATTCTCCTTGCCTCAGCCTCCCAAATAGCTGGGATTACAGATGCCCACCGCTACTCCCAGCTAATTTTTGTATTTTTAGTAGAGACAGGGTTTCACCACGTTGGCCAGGCTGGTTTTGAACTCCTGACCTCATGATCCGCCTGCCTTAGCCTTCCGGAGTCCTGGGATTACAGGGTGAGCCACTGCACCCAGCCTGTAGGATGTTTTGTAGCACTCCTGGCCACTACCTAGTAGATATGCCAGTAGCACCCCTCCTCACTCCCACCCTAATTGTGACTACCAAAAATGTTTCTAGATATTGCCAAAGGCCCTCGGGGGGGGAGCAAGCTTGACCCTTGATGAAATTAATTATCATGTATGAAGACTTTTATTATTTATATATATGTCTTTTGTAAACTACATTTCCTTTTATGTAAGCTATGTACAGCTATTGAATGAATCTCTTCTGCAGTTGCAGTGCATAGCTTGGGCTGTGCCTGATATATGTTGGAGAACACTGGAATATGATGAAATATTTTAGCAGTACTGGGAATTTTATTGAAGGCTAGAAATGAGCTCTTGTTTTGAAAGTAAAGGTGCAGGCTTTCTGCTGTATCTAAATCTCTGTTTTCCCCCTCTGCTGCCCCCCACGTGCATTTGCTTGAAAAAGATCCTTATTAGTTTAGGAATAGTTGAGAATTTTGTTTGATATATTTGACATGATCTGCCTGTATCCTGTGTTCAAGAAAAGATAGTTCTGTTTGTTTGTTTGTTTTTGAGACAGGGTCTTGCTCTGTTGCCCAGGCTGGAGTGCAGTGGCACAATCACAGCTCATTTCAGCCTCCATCTCCCAGACTCAAGAGATTCTCCCACCTCAGCCTGTTGAGTAGGTGGATCTACAGATGTACATGCCACCAACACCCTGCTAATTTTTATATTTTTTATAGAGATGGGATGTCATCCAGTTGCCCAGGCTGGTCTTGAATCTCTGGGCTCAAGCAATTTGGGCTCAAGCAGTTCTCCCACCTTAACCTCCTGAAGTGCTGGAATTACAAGCGAAGAAAAGATAGTCTTAAAAAGTTACTTGCTAAAAGGCTTGATTAGATGTGTTCCCTTTGTTAACCTTTGATTGTATTGTTCTTAAATTTTATCTTTTTACAATAATTTTTTTAAAATTTTAATAGAGACAAGGTTTCTCTGTGTTGTACAAGCCGGTCTGGAACTCCTTACCTCAGGTGATCCTCTAGCCTCAGCCTCCCAAAGTGCTAGGATTACAGGTATTAGCCACCACACCCAGCCAAAATTTCTTAACTGCATTTAAATTCTCTTAATGATCTAGGTATTTTGTTAAGGGAATACATACAGTTGGCATAGGATAAGAGTGGAAGTAATGAATTGTTGAATAAATGTAAGACTGAAACATTTCAAGTAAAAATTTCAGAAGAAAAGTTTTTAAGTTTCTAAGAAATATATTTGTGGATATGAAATTTTTCTGTCAGATGACATAAGAGCAAAGTTGAAGATAACTAATAGTTAGAGATTTGTATGGAGGTAATCTTTTATTTAAAATGAGCAAGAAGGACCCTTGCCTTTTATTGTGGTCTTGGAAACTCATTCCCCACTAATATCATCATTCCTTGAAAAATGGCGGATTCTAGGTCTGGAGCAGGAAATGTATGAGATGAGCTGGAACATCTTGACTATTAGCAAAGATTTTATCAAATGATACTAGGGTTGTGTCAGAAGGACTCAGAAGCCAACTGAAGAGTTCCACTGGCCAAAATAGGGCACTTTGAGTATCTATAAAGATAACTGCATGGATCAAAACATTTCAGAGGCTGGGCACAGTGGCTTATCCTTGTAATTCCAGCACTTGGGAGTCTGAGGCAGGTAGGTTGCTTGAGTCCAGGAATTTGAGACCAGCCTGGGCAACATGGTAAGATCCCACTCTCTATAAAAAAATATAAAAAATTAACCAGACATGGTGGCTCTAGGCTATCCCAAGAGTTAGTTAGCTCTCTGTCCCAAGAGCTACTCAAGAGGTGGGAAGATTGCTTGAGCCTGGGAGGTGGAGTTGGCAATGAGCTGAGATTGTGCCACTGTAATCCAGCCTGGATGAGACGGCTTCTTAAAAAAAAAAGAGAGAGAGAGAGAAAGAAATTTGAATGGTGACTAGATATTTGATATTAAGGGATATTATCGATTTTTTAGGCATGTAATGGTAATACAATTTTTTTTTTAAGATAGTCTTGCTCTGTTACCCAGGCTGGAATGCAGTGGCGTGATCTCAGCTCACTGCAACCTTCAACTCCTTAGTTCAAGTGATTCTCCTGTGTCAGCCTCCCAAGTAGCTGGGATTACAGGCACAAGCCATCACTCCTGGCTCATTTTTGTATTTTTAGTAGAGATTTCATCATGTTGGCCAGGCTGGTGTCAAACTCCTGACCTCAGGTGATCTGCCCGCCTCAGCCTTCCTAAGTGCTGGGATTACAGGTGTGAACCACTGGCCTGACCATATGTTTTTTTTAAAGTATAGTCTTTTAAAGTTCTTATCTTTTAGAGGTACATACCAAAATATTTATGAATATGATGTTTTATTAGAGATTTGCTTCAAAATAACACGGGGAAGTGGGAGCATAAATGAAAAAATCAGTTTTGAGTTGATAATTTTTGAAACTGAGTGATGGATATATGTCTAACTTTTGTATTTAGCTAAAATTTGTATCTCATTAAAATTAGCAGAAAAGGAATCACTACAATTTTGATTCAGAGACTCATAGTTGTAGTATGAAAATTTGCCTCTTCACTTGATTACAGTATGGTTCCCAGATTTACTACTCATCCACGTGTTCCTCTTATTTGAGACAGTCTTGCTCTGTCGCCCAGGCTGTAGTGCGGTGGCGCGATCTCAGTTTACTGCAACCTCAGCCTCTCGGGTTCAAGCAGTTTTGGTGCCTCAGCCTCCTGAGTAGTTGGGATTACCGGCATGTGCCACCACACCCAGCTAATTTTTGTATTTTTAGTAGAGACGGAGTTTCACTATGTTGGCCAGGCTAGTCTGGAACTCCCGACCTTAGGTGATCCATCTGCTTTGACCTCCCAAAGTGTTGTGATTACAGGCGTGAGCTGCCAGGCCCAGCCATTTTCCTCTTGATGTGACACTGTATTCACTATGGGGTGGCCTTTAGCATCTGAAATTTGCATTTCTGTTTAGCAGTTTTGAGATTAAAAAATGAGAAATTAAAATGCCCCTTAATTAAGGATTACACTTCAACATAACTTTTTTTAGTGTGATAAGTATTCAGTTCTTCATAGAAGAAAATTGGGAAGAGGAGAAAAAACTTGTTTTTCTTCTTTCCATATGAGAAATTAAAGATTTGGTATGGAAGGAGGTTAAATATGTGGAATGATAGTTTGGGAAGTTATATATTTTTTTCCAGGCAGATTTTTAGAATCTGGATGTACATGTTAACACTGCATATTTAGTAATTCCTGTCGTCTTTGTTCAAAAATAGTTGAAAGGCTGTCCTTGCCATGATCAGGGCTAAAAAAAAAAAAAAAAAAAAAAAAGTCGAAAGGATTTATATGCCATGGATCACTTGAAAGACCACAGGGAATGTTGGTGTTTCTTGAGAATCTTGGTAGAAATATTACATACTGTATTTTATTATGTTAGGAAAGATTTCTTTTTGATAACTAGAAAACTACAAAAAGTATCTACATTTTCATTTTCTATTTTTGGTCTGCCAAGTAGTTACATTAGGTTGATATCTCTATTGTATCATGGCTTTGACCCTGAGTTACAGATGCTGAAAGTGAAAGGAGTTGATCACACCCTGAGATAACAGAGTATAGGTCAGAATCAAGTACTAAGTGTTCTGAAAATCTTGGTTTCAGTGTCTTTCAGAGATGTTTTCTGTGTAAGTCTGTGAAATATGTTCACTCAGCAGAACTAATATTTTCTGAGTTGACCAACTTCATTTGTTAACTCCACCTTGTATGTTGTTAAGAAACATGTAAAATATCTCCCCATAAGTTGGATTTTCTCTTTCTTTCTTTTTTTTGAAACAGAATGTGGCTTCTGTTGCCCAGGCTGGAGTGCAGTGGCACAATCTTGGATCGCGGCAACTTCTATCTCCCAGGTTCAAGTGATTTGCTTGCCTCAGCCCATTTGTTATTATTTTATTTTATAGAGATGGGGTATTGCTCTCTAGCTCTCCAGCCTAGGCTGGAGTACGGTGATATCATTGCATTTACCGTAACCTCGAGCCCACTGTAACCTCGATGAACTCCTGGGCTCGAGTGATCCTCCTAGCTTAGCCTCCCAAGTAGCTGAGACCACCAGCGTGTGCCGCACTCCTGCCTAATTTTTTAAAAAATGTGTAGATATGTAGTCCTGCTCTATTACCCAAGCTATATTTCTTTCCATTTCTCTTAGAAGGCCTTTTTCGTGTGAGGAATAACAACTAGATTTTGAGGGTCAAATGGAAGAAATTTTCAATATTCTTACTAAAATTCATTGCTTTATAAAAGATATATGGTGGCTCATGCCTATAATCCCAGCACTTTGGGGGGCCAAGGTGGGTGGATCACCTGAGGTCAGGAGTTTGAGACCAGCCTACCAACATGGTGAAACCCTATCTCTACTAAAAATACAAAAAATTAACTGGGTATGGTGGTGCGTGCCTGTAATGCCAGCTACTTGGGAGGCTGAGGCAGGAGAATCGCTGGAACCTGGGAGGAAGAGGTTGCAGTGAGTTGAGATCATGCCACTGCACTCCAGCTTGGGCGACAGAACAAAAGTCAAAAGAAAAGGAAGGAGAGAAAAGAAGAGAGAGAGAGAGAGAGAGAGAGAGAGAGAGAGGAAAGAAAGAAAGAAAAAGAAAACGAGAAAGAGTATGTAACTAAAACTTGTAAGATATTATAAATACTTAAGATAAAAGAACACCCTTTTGGATATGCTGTTAAAATAACCACAGGCATGACATTGAAACCACAGCTTGTATTCTGATTGCAAACCACAATTTGTATTCTGATTGCTCTTCATATTCCAAAGGAAAGTGTTCTACAGATTGCTTAGCATATGTGTGGAGAGTTTGCTTGTAACTGGTCAGAACAAAAGTAAAATCATCAGCAGAGGTTATTATCCACAGTTTATATTCATTCTGCTGAGTCTTGGATATTTACACATTAATTATCTATTGATTGTAAGCTCTAAGAAAGTTATACAGCAAAGAACAATGGAATAAAATTATTTAAGGAAAAAGTTGTTTAAAATATATTTTGTAGTGGAATTAGACTGGAAAACAAAGGCATGTGTTGTTTTTGTCTCAAAGAATACGTGTAATATGGATTTGATTTATTTTTAATTCAGTTTCTGGCTAGTGTTGTCTTGATATAATTAAGCATGAAAATAAGAGAATTTAAGTTGATCCCTTAAATCTTTTTCTTTTCTCACCCCCTCTGTGGCTTTGGTTTAGAAAGGCAGAAATAATTAAAATAGGAGATTAAAGACCAGTTAGAATCCAGTTAAGCACTTTACCCATTAAAACTCAAACTGCCTTTGGCTATAGCTAACTCAACTGGGGCATTGCAGGATACTTTCAATTTTTAAGGGAAACAATGCCATCTGTTGGGCATCTTGCAAACTACTACTGTCAAGTTGTATGGCCCTAATCAAATACTTAATAAACAGAAAGGTTAGTTATTTGTTTTTGGTTTTGGCTTATGGATGTAGCAGCAGGAATTACTAAGGCACTAAGGACACTGAGAGCCTTTGCAGTAAAGACTTTGTTTGAACATTGAGCAGTAGTAGTACTCTGATTCCAAGACAAAGAAACTGACCCTAAGTAAACTGTTACTGGGGGCAGAATAGCAGTAACTCCTTGTTTGCAATGCAGAGATCCAGACTTTAATTGTTAAAAGGGGCGTCTAATTTAGGCAGTGTTTTCAAATTAAGGATTGACTCCAAAATCTTGAGTAGCTTCCAGAATTTCCTAGAGTAGAAGTACAAGGTAGTAGTAGGACTGGGACTAGAGTATGACAAGTGAGGTTCTCATCTTAGGTGCAGAATTTAAAGGAGTACAGAGAGGTTCAGCAATCACAATAAATGCATCATTTTTATTTATTTTTTTTTTTTTTATTTTTTTTGAAAAAGAGAGAAAAGGAGAAAGAAAGAAACAGCAAAAGAAAGAAAAAAAAGAAAAAG
>PVKP010053407.1:0-11962 GCA_004027715.1 Plecturocebus donacophilus | reverse complement strand
TAGTAAACAAATTACAATGATAGGAGTGATGACTGGGGTTAGCCAAGTAAGCATGGGATGCCACCAGCTTAGAGATAAAACTCCTGTATTTTGCTTTTTGCGGAGGTCTTCCTGGAGACGGTGGAGAGTGTTGGTATTCTCCTCTACTAGGCCCGATTCATTGATATAGTAGCAGCACTCTTCCTGGAGAAACATACAGGTACCTCCTTTTTCTGCTGTTAGTAGGTCAAGGGCCCGTTGGTTTTGGAGAGTTTCCTGGGCTAGTGACGTGATTTGTCACTATAGGGAGGCCAGAGAGGCAGCTGATGCTTCAATGGCCACACGGAGCTTGTCTTCCAGTTGAGCAGCTGAAGTGACACTGTAGCCCATTGCTCCGATTCCTATTCCAGCGGCTACTAAAGATGACGCTAAAGAGAGACCGACTACCATGGGGAGGAAGATAGCTCATTTGTTTCAGCGGACAGGGGGAGGAGGAGGTGTAAGAAGGGATTGAAACTCGGTTTGCCCATATACTTTTAGCTGAGGGACTAGAGTAACAGGTACACAGGGGAGGGGAAGGGAGGCATTTATAACTTTGGTTAAGGTCCCATTACACCAGAAGTATCCTCCCAGAGGTGCATAATGGGTGGATCTTACTTTTACAGTCGTGTTGCAGCTGGAGTTGTTAGTTGTTCCGTAGCAGAGAGAAAGATTTTGGGAGTGTGCCTTGAACAGCGGGATCCCCGTTAGGGTGGTGTCAGGTCCCATAGGGGATTGTGACAAATTGAACCCAGTCTGGAGAGGAACTGCAGCTAAGGGAGGTTCGTTAAGGGAGGCACATAAAAAGCAATTAGTAAAGTTAATGGCTTCAGTTAAACGCAACATATTAACGCCTTGTTGCACCAGTGCTAACCAAGAAAAAGGCTGGGAGTTACTGCTTGGGGGTTTAAGTTGGTTGGTTAAGATGGCCTCATTTTGTAGGATGGTGTTGCCTAGCGAGCTGAGCCAGTCTATGCCTATTGGCATAATACTAGTATAGGATCGATATATTAGCCATGTACCACTAGGGTGGCTATTTGTATACTTGGTATATATTTTACCTGCAGTTCCCTTTTCCCATCGAGCATGCCAAGGATCACGAATAGTAAGAGATACTTTACCCTGGTTGTCAATGATGAGCATTTCACTTTTTGGGGGCTTATGCATGACACAAGATGCATATGGACATCCTCCAAAGATACCGCTCCATTTATGACAAACAATTTTAGTTTGGTCATGTAGGAAGCAGAGGCCAAAATTATTCTGGGAGCGCTTAAGAGTATTTGCTATGGATTTTGGGAACTCGAATTTTATGAATTTGCAGTCTGCGGGCCGGCAATCTACTTGAGCAATGTATTGGGTTTTAGTAGTGGGGCCTTCTCCCCAGGATTCCTGCAGGTAGAATTGCTAGGCATAGTACGGGCTGGCTTTAAGGGGAGACATTAGAAGGATTGTTAGGAGAATTCGAAGCATCAGGAATTGGCAGGCAGGGGCCGCGGGTGAGGTGAAGGCGGTGGGGGCCCAGGGATTCGGATTTCCACTGGTCATTTTGAGGTGCCACCTTAAGGTGGGACACATGATACCACGGGATGTGACCCAGGAGCTTGGCAGCTGTAGGGGTGGTTAGGATAACGATGTGGGGTCCCAACCACCTGGGCTGCAGAGATCCTGGTTGGAGCTCCCGGAGGAGAACACTGTCACCTGGCTGCAGGGGTGCTGCCGGGTGTGAGTCTCCAGGCCCCGGAACAACAGGGAGAGCGCGGTCTGCGTGCTCCCTGAGTAAATGGCGGAGAAGAGATAAATAGGGAAGGTAGGAGGCCAAGGGAAGTGATTGTACTGGGAAATTATGGGAGACCAGGAAAGGCCGGCCGTATAGCAACTCAAAGGGGCTGAGGCCTGTTGGTTCCCGTGGGGTGGCTCGGATCTGAGCTAGAGCAAGAGGTAGGAGAGTGGGCCAAGAGAGTTTTACCTTGATAGTTAGTTTAGCCAAATGGTCCTTGAGGATGCCGTGGGCCCGTTCGACCTTACGCGATGACTGAGGGTGGTAGGGGATGTGTAGCTTCCAGGATATGTTGAGAGACTTGGCAACCAGCTGGACTACCTGGGCTATGAATGCTGGACTGTTGTCTGACTGGAATAGTGGCAGGTAGGCCAAAGCGAGGGATGATTTCTTGAGTTAGAATGGAGGCTACCGTGTCTGCTGTTTCCCAAGAGGTAGGGAAGGCTTCAATCCAACCTGAAAAGGTATCTACAAAAGTTAGGAGGTAGCGAAGTTTTTTGTGAGTAGGCATGTGAGTAAAATCAATTTGCCAATCCTGGGCCGGCAGGTTGCCATGCATCTTGTGGGTGGGAAACTGTGGTCTTAAGCTTCCCTGAGACGAGACCTTAGAGCAAGTGACGCATGTTTTGTGTACCTGCTCGACTGTTTGTTGTAGGCCTGGTGAATAAAAGAGAGGTTGTGTAAAGTGGTATAATGCTTTGGGCCCTATATGTAAGGATTGGTGAATTTTGGCAATGATTTTGGGAGCCTGCTCTTGTGGAAGGGCAATCTTGTTATTTAGGAAGATCCAGCCCTGGTCAGACCTAGTTCCACCCCTTAATATAAGGTCCTGTCTTTCCGATGGCGAATACATCAGTGACGTGGCGGTGGTAAGGAACAAGACTGGAGCGGGAGCTGGCCTGGAACTAGTTAGAGCCTTTGCTACCATATCTGCCCTTGCATTGCCCCGAGAAACGGCATCTTGCTGGGCTTGGTGCCCTCGGCAGTGTATGATAGCAACCTCTTTGGGCAGTAACAGAGCTTGCAAGAGGTTAGAGATTTGGGTGGTCCCCTTTATGGTAAGGAATCCTTGCTCCTTCCAGAGGGCAGAGTGACAATGAGTAATAAGGAAAGCATACTTGGAGTCTGTATAGATATTTGCTCGTTTCTCCTTTGCCAGTGTGAGAGCTCGGGTTAAGGCAGTGAGCTCTGCCTTTTGGGATGTCATCCCATCAGGGAGTCAGCGTGCCTCGAGGGTGGCTGAATCTGTGACTACAGCCTAGGCTGCTTTTCGCCGTCCCTCAGGTGTCATTACTGAGCTCCCATTTACATACAAGGTAAGGTTGGGGTTGGAGAGTGGAAGGCTAGACAGACCCTCTCATGGCTTAGCAAATGTCTCTGCTAGTTCAGGACATGAATGAATTGGGGAAGGGGAGTGGGATGGAAGGGGAAGTAAAGTAGCCAGGTTGAGTGGAGAAGAGGGATGAAGACTGACCGAAGGATTTTCAATAAAAAGTAAGTGAAACTCTTGTAGCCGAGAGGGTCCCAGGTGTGCAAGAGACTTATGGGAGAGAAGGTCAGTGAGCTGATGGGGAGAAAACACCGAGATGGGCTGGCCTAAGGTAAGTTTTAGGGATTCCTTAGTGAGTTCTGTCGCCGCTCCCAAAGCCCGTAGGCAAGGCTGCCATCCTCTGACTGTGGGGTCAAATTGCTTTGATAAATAGGCTACTGGACGATATACTGGGCCTAGGGGCTGGGTTAAGACTCCAACTGCAATTCCCTGTCTTTCGTCAGTAAACAAATGGAAGGGGTGATTGAAATCTGGTAATTGGAGTGGAGGTGCCGTGGACAAGGCAGTTTGTAGGGCTTTGAAAGCCTGTTTTACTACCCCAGGGTGGGAGAGGGGTCCTGTAGGTGTATCTTTAGCCGCTACATACAGAGGTTTAGCCAGAAAGGCGAAATTAGGTATCCAATGTTGGAAGAATCCTACAAACCCCAAAAAAGGAGAGAATTTGGTCTGCCATTTCTGGAGGCTGTAACGAGAGGAGTGCCTTTTTACGGTCTGTTGTCAGGCTTTTGGTTGTAGGGGTAAGGCGTATGCCTAAGTAAACTATTGAGGTGACTGAAAACTGCACCTTGGAAGGAGATACTCGATATCCTTTTGATCCCAGGAAGTTAAGGAGAGTGACAGTATGCTGCTGAGACAGGGAGAGGGAGGGGCTACAGAGTAAAAGATCGTCCACGTATTGGAGGAGGAAACTGGGTTGGAGAGGGCAGGAGCTGAGATCAGCTGCTAAGGCCTGCCCAAATATATGAGGACTGTCTCTGAATCCTTGGGGCAAAACTGTCCAAGTAAGCTGTTGTGACAGGTTGGTGTCTGGATCAGTCCAGGTGAAGGCAAAGAGAAAATAAAACTCAGGGTGTAGAGGGATGGTAAAGAAAGCATCCTTGAGGTCAAGAACTGTAAAATGAGGTGTATTGGAGGGAATGTTGGATAACAAGGTATATGGGTTGGGGACTACCGGGTGGAGGGGTACTACTGCCTTGTTGATAAGGCGTAGGTCCTGAACCAAGTGATAGTCGCTGAATGGCTTTTGGACTGGCAATATAGGAGTGTTACAAGGAGAACTCGTGGGAATAAGGAGTCCCTGAGCTAGGAGTCGAGCGATGATGGGCTTGAGGCCCTGACGGTGGGTCTTGGAAATGGGAAACTGAGGATGTGAGGGAAAGTGAGTAGGGTTTTTAAGAAATATTTTAACTGGTGTGTGATGTCTAGCCACTACAGGCTTGGAAGTATCCCACACCATGGGATTAACTACATCGGGGGGAATAGGAATTTGAAGTGAAGTGTTAGCACATGGCGTAGTCTCAGATAAGAGTGACAGTAGGAGGTGTGTATGTGAGAGGTTTGAATTTGAGCATGTGAGATTAGTGAGTTGGAGAGTGGCTCCTATAGTTTGGAGAATATCTCTTCCTAGCAAGGGAACTGGGCATGAGGGTATTACTAAAAAGGAGTGAGAGAAGGGGTGTCCCTCAAGGACACAGGTTAGAGGAGGGGTTTGGTTAGGATAGGAAAGCCTTCCATCAACTCCCATGACCGAGACCTGGGAAGGTATGCTAGGCCCTGAGTAGGAAGGTAATACGGAGTAGGTAGCCCCCATGTCCACTAAAAAGGAGGTGGACTTACCCGCTACCTGCATTGTTACCCTGGGCTCGGCAAGGGTGATGGGGGTCATTGAATCCGGGCTGCATCAGTCATTTAAAAGTCCAAGAAACTTAGGCGAAGGGACTGCCTCTTGCAGACCGGCCTGCTCCTTACATAGAGGTGCGGGGAGTGAGCCTTTGGTCCGGAACGGGCAATTGACCTTCCAGTGTCCTGTTCATTTACAATTCGGGCAAGGTCCAGGGGGTGGCCGAGGACAGGGGCACTTCCGGGCCCAATGTCCTTCTTGACCACATCTGAAACAGGGTCCGGGCGGGGCTCTTGAGACATTTTGGAAGGGTTTTGATGGATTTCCCCCACTGGATGTTCCAGGGGCTGCCGGCCTCAGGGCTGCTACAAGAGCTCGGGTTTGGAGGCCTACCTTCTGCCGTAAGTGGGCCTGTCGGGTGGCCTCAGCCTTATCTTCTCAGCCATTAAAAACCTTAAATGCCATGTTTACCAGGTCTCGTATGGGAGTCTGGGGGCCTTCCTCAGCCTTTTTAAGCTTCCTCCTTATATCAGCCGCTGACTGAGAGATAAAGTATGTGTCTAGGACTGTAGCTCCTGCTAAAGAGGCTGGGTCCAGCCGGGTATGGAGGATCATAGCATTAGTTAAGCAGTCAAAGAAGGCGGCTGGGTTTTCATCGGGTCCCTGAGTTATTTCCCTTAATCTATCGTAATTGACTACCTTTTGGGCTGCGCTTTGCATGCCCGCTAGGAGGCACTGTAGCATCTAGTCTCGGCGGTGGCGGCCATCTCAACCGTCCTGATAATCCCAGTTAGGGTCGGCCTCAGGGACTGTTGCCGCGCCTACTGGCATTTGGTTGTCAGTCAGATGTACCTGATTAGCATGTTCCTGGGCTGCTGTAAAAATTCAGGCACGCTCGTCTGGGGTAAGGGTGGAGGATAGGATTACAAATGTGTCATGCCAAGTTAAATCATATGCTTGAGTAATGTAGTGGAATTCCTTGGTGTAAGCTGTAGGATTGGCGGAAAAAGATCCTAGACGTTTCTCAATGGCTGACAGATCAGAGAGGGAGAAGGGAACGTGCACTCGGACAATGCCTTCTGCTCCGGCCACCTCACGGAGGGGGCAAAGGAGGGAAGCCTCGTTGTTAGGAGCACTGCGCGAGCGGGTGTGTGCACTAACAGAAGAGGCTAGATTGCCATCGGGAGGTGGATGAGTAGGAGGTAGAGGAGCTGAAGGGGATTGAGGTTTGTCATAAAGCGGTGGAGGATTGGGTCGAGCCAGTGGAAAGGAGAGCTCTTCTGGCGCATCAGGGTCAGAGAAGGAAGAGGAGGAGGGTAAAGGGGCTAAGGGCGAAGAAGAAGTTTCTTTGGCTAAGAGTATTTGAGCAGTGGTACAAGAGGAGCAGAGAGTAGGACAGGAACGAAGATACCAGAAAGCCAGCACATATGGAATTTCTAGCCATTTACTCTTCTTTTTGCAATAATTATCCAAGTCCGTTAGAACATTAAAGTCAAATGTGCCCTCCAGAGGCCACTTGGACTGGTTGTCTAGAGGAGACTGTGGCCAGGCTATGGTGGAAAGAGAGACCAGCTTTTTCTTTTTTATAGAAAGCCCTAGTTTGGGTAGATTCTGGACTAGGCATCCTAATGGTGACTTGGGGTCCACACAGGAGTTCTGGTTCCCCATAGTTGGCTTTCGTGGGGCAGTCAGAGGCGAGGAAGGGATGGGAACAGATATTACACTCACCACAGGCAGAAGTATTCTTTCCTGAAGGAGGTGGTTGTGGAAATTTTCAGGCAGCAATAGATATTGAAGAGGAGAGAATGGAGAGAGATTGACCTGACGCTATTTGAAAATTGGAAGGTACAATAAAGACAAAACTGACAGACAAAGGGTAGGTGCCCCCCAGAAGGGAGACCAGTCTGATACCTTCCCGGCCACATCCCCGAAGGGATGTTTCAGGGGTGTCTTGGCTAAGGTGTACCCGTATAATCCCCGGGCCTGGTCACCTCAGGATGGAAGTTCAAGTAGGACAGCTCTGAGGTGAATCACCATTATGCCCTATGACGTCCCCGTGGAACCACGGGTGGAGGCCCACACAAGCCCCATAGCTGTTAGGCCGTGGGACTACACATAAACTCACTCACTCACTCACTCGCATCGGAATTAGGAAGAGAGAGAAAAATAGAATTAAAGGTAGAATGTGGCCATTTTAGGAGTGGGACACGACTGCCATCTTAAGGGTGTGGCACAGCCGCCATGTTGAGAGAGAGAGAGAGAGAGAGAAAGCTAAGAGGGAGAAGCAGCCACCATCTTAAGGGTGTGGTGCGGCCGCCATTTTGAGAGAGAGAGAGTGGGGGGGGAGAAACAAAGAAAAAGAGAAAGAGAAGCTGAGAAATAAAACCAGAGAGAGAGAAACTGTATTTTTGGTTTCTATTTAATGGGAGCCTTTATGCCAAATGGGCTAGTTCGAATTAAAGAATTTAGTACAAGCCAGAGGGTAATGGGGCTTCTGAATACCCACACCTCAATCGCTGCTGCAGGGGTGGTCAGAAGAGCAGCTAGGCGTCCCAGGCCGTGCTTACTGAGCACCAAGAACGAGAGGGTTCAGGAATCGAAATCCTGACCCTAAAATGAGAACGAGAGGGTTCAGGAAGGTGGGGACGTCTCCCTCAAAATTCTGACCCTAAAATCCCCTCACGGGGAGAAGACAAGAGTGTAGGGACGTCTCCGCTATGCTCAGGTCCTCGAGACGAGGCCCGGGCCCCGGGCCCAAGGCGAGAAATGAGAAGGGGTCCCTGACGCGGCCGCGATTGCGAGCAGCGATCCACGAGACGAGGCAAGCAGCGGGAGGGGTAGTGGGCAACAGAAGTCTTACCTTGCGGTGAAACGGCTGCTCCCCGGTCCGGCGTTGAGTGGAGGAGTCAGTTTCCCCCACGAGGGGTCTTACAACTCCTCCCGGGTTTCGGCACCACTTGTAAGGTTTATTTCCAAGGATAAAACGAAGAAACTGAGGCCAGCACCAAGATAATCCAATGCAAGGGAATTTATTCAGGCTCCTGGGTGAGGTTCTGTGTTCCGGACAGGAGGGGCCGGAGAAGTCACACTGACTTCTCTCAGACAGGGGGTTTTATAGGGAGTGACTTGGGCTGTTTTTAGAAAGTCTATTTTTAGGCAGGAGGTTTTTATAGGGAGTGAAACAGCTCGATTGGTTGTGGGAGAGCAAGACTGCTATTGGGTAAGTTACAAGCCTTGACCTAGGACTTGGCTTGTTGTTGGTTGGAATTACTTGCCTGCTATTGGTTGTTAAAGCTCGACTGCTATTGATTGTTAAAACTTGGCTGCTATTGGTTGTTAAGGCTTAGCTGTTATTGGTTGTTAAGAAGCTATGGTTGCAGCACCTTGTTTGCATACTGGGCTCTTTAAGAGAAAACCAGGCTGTGCGAGCAAGGGAGAAGGGAACATGCCCGAGCATGTCTGAGCTTGCTCGGGGCTTATAAAAGGAAAAAAAGGGGCGGGGGTGTGTGTCTGAGCTCCCAGCAAGGCAACCGGCCTTACAGTGATAAAATATCCAATGTAAGCAGGCTTAAATAATATAAGGCTATATTGCCCTAGTTACCAATAAGATTGAAATTATGCTCAGGTGTGGGTTGATCAGGGTGGCAATTTCTTCTCTGCATAGGTCCATGTGTCAGCTTCTTCCTAAGGCTGGTTTCTCTCATGGTAGCAAAATGGCTCTGTCGGTTCCAAGAGTTCACATGAATATTCCAAACTGAGAGGAGGAGAGAGTGTGATTCTTTAGTAGGTTTATGGAGTTATCAATGCCGTCACCATGGGCCATTTATTTTTATTAATTTATTTATTTAGACAGAGTCTCTCTCTGTCACCCAGGCTGGAGTGTAGGGGCATGGTCTTGGCTTACTGCAACCTCCGTTTCCCAGGTTAAAGTGGTTCTCCTGCCTCAGCCTCCTGAGTAGCTGGGACTACAGGTGCATACCATCATGACCATGGGCCATTTTTAAACTTTTTGCAGACTAGCCTTTTAAAGAACCTGGCATATTTGAGAAGTGTCTTAAATTACAGTGCAAGCTCTAAGCCAGTGAAGGAGCTGCCTGGGCATATCCTTTGATTCTAAAGTTGTTTAGGACAAAATCAGCACATTTTACAGTTTCGTTTAGAATTATATGAGCCTGTCTGATATACTGTGGGCGAGGTATCCTTGATGGGGCCTAACCTGGAAAGAGAGACAATAAGATCTTGTAATGACACCCAAGGCTGCTGAAATAAGTGACCAAAACCTTGATTGCTTGAAATAACAGTAGTTTATGCTTTCACAGTTCTGGAAGCCAAAATTCAAAAATAAAGGTCTTAGCAGGGCTTTAGAGAAGACTCTAAAAGATAACACATTCCGTGCCTCTATCTTGGCGTATAGGGGATTTTGGTAACCCTTGGCATTTTATGACTTGCAGATACATCCCTGCAATTTCTGCCTCATCTTCACATGGCCTTCCCCTCTAGGTCTCTGTGTCTTCTTTTCTATCTCTTATAAGAACATTTCATTGGATTTAAAGCCCACTCTAAGTCTAGAACCACATCATATTGTGATATTAACCTAATTATATCTGCAAAGGCTCTTTTGCAAAGTAATCTCACAATCACAGGTATTGAGGATTAGGACTTGGATCTATCTTGTAGGAGACACTATTCAAGCACTGCAGATCTTTTGGAGAAAATTAGCGTAAGTGAAGGTACAGGCAGTGGAGGAGCAGAGTTTCTAGCACATCTTAATTCTGACAAAAAGAAGAATGCCATTTAAAGCAGTAGTCTCCCAAGAAGGGGGAGGTGAAAATATGTTGGAACTTTTATTTATAATTTTCTCTATCTAAGGAAATAAGAAATATATTTTCTAATATTGGGCATATAGATGGATACCATGGTCCTCCCTGGGTCTGTAGGTCATGCCAGGCACATGTCAGGTACAGGAGGCATCTTGACTTAGGGAGGGAGAATCACACAGATGTGGGGCTGACAGTCATGCACTTTTTCATCCATTTGTTTGATCTGTTTCAGGATCCATTGCTGTTTACATGGGCCCATTAAATGGAGTTATGAATACTTTCTAGTTTATTTAAGTTGACCATCACAAAATGAACAAGTATCTTTAAATGTTGTTTCTACTTAAAGGCAATACTAAGAATGCATGAGTAATGGAGAATAAATAGGAAGAGCTGACACTTCTACACTTAAGCATGGACTCTCATCAGCCCAAGTAGGAGGTAAAATTATGGTAATATAATCAGATCTAAGAAGCAATTAGATAACCAAATTTCAAATTACTAGACAGGAAATATTTGTATTCTGAATTTATGTCCACTGTTGTTAGTTATTACCATCACTTAGGTCCATGATGTGTATCAAGACAGTAGTTACTTAAATGTACATATTTGGGGAATGCGAACTTAAACATATTCTATTAATGGAGCAAAATTTAAAATGTTGGAGGCCATTGGCTTCATGGAAATAACTACACCACTTGAGGTTCAATAGCTCTGCTTGAAAATTCCACTACAAAGTGAGTCATGAGAGTATTATTAACCCTTTGGGTGGCAAGAGAAGAGAACCATAGGTTAGCAATGCAAGGTAGGTCAGAAATTAGCTGCCCAGCTTAATTTCTGTCCTGCTTAGCTGCTATCTGTTCTGCTATCCAATGCGAATCCAGTAGAGCAATAGCCAGAGTAGTGGACCAACAGATTCTACTCATTTGTGACAATTCATCTCTATCCTGTTAAATAGAATTCCAAGCACCAGTGTGAATTACAAAAAAGGGGAACACTATATACCAATTTCCAATCCCAGAGGAGGACTCTAAAACCTTGCCAATTTCTTGAAAGATTCCTAAGTCTGGAGGGAGGTTTTTCACAAACCCAGCTGTCAGAATTCTGAAAGAGTTCTTGACTCTGGCAGAGACTCAAAGGGGACACAGCTGCTTCAGCAGTCATACCTCTATTACTTGCATTCTTAGCTCCAGTTTGGTAAGAAAGAACAATAATATGAGTCAGGCAAAGCAACTTTATTATTCAAGGATGGGCAGCTAATACAAACTGAAGCCTAGAATCCATGCTGAGTCAGTTCCCTGAGTCTCAGGAAAGTTTCCCAGGGTAGATGGAGTCTCATCTGTGCATGCCCGCTTTATACTGCAGGTGAGGGACACCAAAACCAATGCACTATGAGTTTTACACCCTGCTTGCCACTGGGTTACTGAGCACAAGCATTGCAGGACATCCTGTTCCAGGAGGGATGGAAAAGCCTGGGCTATTCCAGATGGTTTCTCTTTATGTCAGGACACTGCATCCTCAGCATATTCTATGGTTTTCCCAAAAACTACAGCAGAAGGGGAAAGAACTGGGTAAGCCAAGGCTATCCAGGGCCCTATCTTCCTGCACACGTTCTTCCCCTGTTCCTAACACCAGCACTTACTAATGGACACTATAGACAGAAAACTGAGCACTCTGGTCTGGAAGGAGACAGTGCTCCAGAGGAACATTCTGTAGTCTGGGTGCAACTGTGGCTCAGTTGTACATCATTGAGTTAAAATAAGAAAGGAAAGAAAAGCAAGAACATAGAAAAGGGAGAACGTGAAGCTAACGCTGGATGTCAAGAAAAGTCCTAACAGTGTTCCTTTAACTCATTTAGTTAGCAAATGTTGACTGAGTGATCCCAAGCAGCAGGTCCAGCAGGAATGCATATATAAATGAGGTGCAGGCAGTCTGTCAAGCTTCATGGAGCTTATAGTCAATGTTCATGTGTGTCTTCCTATCTTCTCACATTTTCTTTCTTTTTTTTTTTTTTTTTTTTACTGGTCGGTGCACACTTGCTTATAGATCCGTTGTTTACTCTTTTTTTTTTTTTTTTTTTTTTTTTTTTTTTTTTTTTTTTTTTTTTGAAATGGAGTCTAACTCTGTTGCCCAGGCTAGAGTGCAGTGGCACAGTCTTGGCTCATTGCAACCTCTGT
>PVKP010053406.1:0-11962 GCA_004027715.1 Plecturocebus donacophilus | reverse complement strand
GTCCGTCCCGCACACTCTGTACTGGGAAGCGCCGCGCCGGGCGCCGGCAAAAGAGCCGCGCCGGCCAAAAGAGTCGCGCCGGCGACCCGCGTGGCTTCTCCGCCGGGAATCTCCCGGTCTGTGGGCAACAAAAACTCGTCGGAAAGTGCGGCGTCCACTCGTTCTCTGCGCTTTCACTGGGAGCTACATTCCTGAGCTGTTGTTAGTCGGCCATCTTGGATCTCTCCCCCAAGACTTTCTCTTTTCTGTAGTTCTATTCATCCTGAGAATGCTTCAGAATATTTGTTTATACATTTCTTGACTTAAATTTGTATATTCTTATTTTGGTGTATATTTAGTTTTAATTTTTACTTTATATTTAATTTTATAATGTTTAAAAATCTTCTATGTAATTTTTTTTAATGTAAAGCATACATGGTTTGAAATTATAAAAATTTAAAAATGTATACTTAGAGAAGTTTCACTCTTACCTCTATGGCTTCCACCCCGTTCCTTCTCAATCTCACATCTTATACAGTTTACTGTTTTTTGTTATGTTTCTGATTTATCAGTATAGTGCTTCAATTTGCAAAAATAAGCAGTACATTAAAATATTATTTTCTCTTCTTTCTTACAGAAGGAGTAGCATTCTATTTTGTACTTTGATTTTTAAATTTAGCTATATATGTTTTTATTCTGTTTTTTATTCAAATGAGGTCTTGCTACAGATGGGGTCTTGCTTAAGCTGTACTGAAATTCCTGGCATCACGTGATTCTCCCATCTCAGCCTACCAATTATCTGGGATTAAAGGTGTGTGCCACCACACCTGGCTCAACAATATATTTTTAAAATCATTCCATATCAGTTTGTAGAAATTTTCTCTATTCTTTTTCACGGCTGCATAAAACTTCATTTTGCGGATGTACTATAGTACACTCAACCTGACTTTTTTTTCAATAAGTGGGCATTTTTAAAGATATATTTTGCTACTAAAATATTGCTTTAATGATTAACCTTATACATATGTTTGTTTTGCATTGTTGGATATGTGTCTTCAAGGTAAATTTCTAGCAATGTTATTTCTAGATCAAAAAGTAAATGCACATATAACTTTTCTAGATATTACCATATTCTCTTTGCAAGGGATTGTACTATTTTGGCACTATCACAGACAGTGTAAATGAATAATGATTTTTGCGCCAATTAACCAACAGAGAGAAACTTCTTTCTTGAATCCCAGGTGGCCATGTTCCCCTTTAATATGTAAATCAGACCTTCTTTCATTTTCAGAAAGTTATATTGGATAGCATTTTAAATTAAGGTTGTCTTATGTTTTGTTTCCCTTATTTGGTCACTCCAGTGAAGTTTATGTTGAATTTCTTTGCTTAGCTTCTTTATTGATTACTTTATCATTGATCATTTAAAAAATGTATACTTTTTTCATTTTTATTAACTTGACTGTTTTTGTTTATGTCTTCAAGTCCCCCTTTATACTATCAGCTAAATCTATTCTTCTATAGGCATGTGTTAATTAAGCCTTCATTTTTGTGATGATTTTAAGTTTTTTCTATAGTTTCAGGTTTAATCAGCTTTCCTTTCATAATATAACTTTTAATATCTGTGTCTGTTCTGAGCTTTTTATTTTCTGATTTGAAATGCTTTAATTCATATTTTAAAATGCTTGTTAATATAATTAATTTAAATTGTGGTGCTATGTTACAGATTTCTATTACCTCATTTTTTACATAGGAACATTTTTATTAGGCAAAATGTTATGATTCTCATTATCATTTTTCTTTTTGGTAACCAATATAGTTTGGATATGATTTGTTTGTCCCGAACAAATCTCATGTTGAAATTTGTTCCCTACTGTGGTGGGGTTGGGAAGTGGAACCTATGGTCATTGTTTGGCTCTTGAGGGTGGATCCATCATGAATAGATTAGTACCCTCCCTAATTGGAGGCAAATGAGTTCTCACTCTGTTAGTTCCTATAGCAGATGGTTGTTAAAAAGGGCCTGACACTTTCCCTGCCTTTTTCTTTCTTTCTTACCATGTGAGATCCTCACCAGGTGCCCAGTCTGGAACCTTCTGGCCAGAATAACCATAAGCTAAGTAAACCTATTTTCTTTCTAAATTACTCACCCTTAAATATTCTCTTATAGCAACACAAAATGGACTAAGACAGTAACATATGGATGTTACTTTGTCAGAGAGAGACAGAGAGAGAGAGAGAGAGAGAGAGCCAACCAGAACAGAGAGATATTGAGGGCTTCTGCAATGTGGCTACATGTATAAATCATGAATTGCCCTATGAGCATGTCTAGTGGTGATTTGAAGCTATTTACCAGGGAAATTGTGCACTGGGGAAAATAAAATCAGCGGAACTTCTAGGCAGTATTAGACACTGGCTCTGAACTGTTGTTAATACCTGGAGTATTAACAACAAAATGCAAATATGGTCTGTCAGTTTGACTATGGGCTTACAGAGGCAAGGCTATAGATGAATTCTTAAGTTTTTCTCCTTCTTATGGAAGGTTCAGTAGAACTATTGTCTCAGCTTCTGATTACTCTCCAGGTCCAGAATATAGGAGAGAGATGTACTGAGTGCCTAGAAAAATATGCACATTGTTTCCCTAATTTTTGGATGTGGGACTATTATAACATGAATTGTTAAGTGAGTGTTCCTGGAACTGTCTCTGCTACAGATAAATAAATACTACATCTCAAGGAGAATTGATTAGATTCTGCAGAGCTGGTGTTTCTAATCACAAATTCATTCACCTTGCCTTTTTGGTCTCTGCTTAGGCCATGAGTGATGAAGATTGACTATATTTTAAAACAGTTTAATCAGGTAACAATGTCAATATCCCTGGTTCCAGATGTGATATCCTTACTAGAGCCAATCAGCATTAGTCTTGATGATTAGCCTTGATGCCTAGTGTATAAATCCTAAAATGCTTTGAATTTATCCCATACCTATCACTAAAGAAAAGCAGACACATTTTGTATTAATGGGGCAGATGCAAGTCTCCATAATTGTCTTACCTTGAGGCCAGGTTCATTCTCTGGCTTTCTTTCACACTATAATTAAGTGCTATCTTGATTACCATCATATTCAATAGAACAACATATTTGTTCATTACATTTATGAGATTATTTCAGTTATAACTGGTGGATAGGAAAGGGCAAACATCCTAGATGCCTGTAAGGCACATGTGCAAGAGATGGAGACATAATTTCTGTGAAAATACAGGGCCGTGGCACAACTGTGGTTTGTAAGGGCCCAATAGTCTTCAGCATGTTGAGATACTCTTTCAAAATTTATGTTAATAGAGAATAAATACAATACTTTTTGGACCTTTTTGGATTTTAGAGATAATACATAGGATATTTGTCATATGACGCTGGCCTATTTTCTGGATGTTTTATACGGCTGCTGGTTTTCATATGTCTCAGAGCAAGAAATGGGTCTGCATGAGATATGGCTGCAATATAAGCTACACTGACACTTGGGCATTATGAGCTGGAAGTTCCAAGTGTCTGTGTATAGCAGGCATCAATATTAGAATAATAGCCCAGAGTCTGAGGCATTTGCAGAAATTGTATATCCTATTCTGACAATAAATTTTGTTCATGAAAAAGCAGTTCTTGGTTTGCTACTGGAACACAAAGTGACTATGCACCCCCAATTGCCTGTTATGAACTGAGTATTATCGGGTCTACCCAACCATAAAATTGAATGTGCATAGCAGCATTCTGCTGTAAAATGGAAATGGTATGTAAAAGACTGGGACTGAGCAGGATCAGAAGGAATGAGTAAACAGTACTGGTAGATGGCTCAGACTTCATATCTGCTCCCTCTGCTGGGCTGGTCTTCTTCAACTCATACCTTTGGTCCCATAGAAAGTTACCTATGACTAATAAAAGAAGAAAAAACTCCTGCCTGATTTATGAATGCATCTGAATAGTGTCTTGGCACTAGCTAGAAGTGGCAGCCGATCTTTTACAGTCCTACCCAGAAGAAGCTCTAAAAATGTGATGAAGAGAAATATTGCCAATAGGAAGAGATCCCTGTGGTAAATATGGTATCATACAAAATAGTTTTCCTACATAAAAGGTCTCCTATACTTCAATTATTCAACCAAATTCCCCTCCACCCAATCACCTGGCAACCATGGATGTATTTTTTTTTCTTCTTTTCTATCACAAAAAATTGATATTTGTATTTGTGCTCAAATATGTAGATTTTTTTCCTTCACATTGACTGAGAGAGTATTCTTTTAAAAGACAATTATAGGTCTATGCAATGATATCATTAAAATGATGCTTGTGTTTTCAATGATACAAATATATATATATATATGCTAAACTGTAAAGACAAGAGATTTTAAAATACTGTCTATATTAACTGCAATTACTTTTGTATCAACCTAATATGTACTCTATTTTTGTGATTTTATATATATATGATCATGTAGAGTACATGATTTTATATATATATACATATATATAATGCTTTTTTTCTAGCACACACACATATATATAATCACATAGAGTACATGATTTTATGTGTGTGTGTGTGTGTGTGTGTGTGTGTGCGTGCTAGAAAAAAGGTTATATCTAGTGAGGTTAGAGATTATTTTTACTCATTTTCATTTTGCTGGTCCATTTTTTCTAAATTTGCAGCAACAACCACATATTACTATTTTTAATTACTTTCATAATATGAAAAATAGTATTTTTAAGTTGATTATCAAATAACAAGTGGGAACTTGTGAAGTATGCAGGGTACCAGAAAATCTAGCCTGACGAAGAATACAGTAGAAGGATAATTTGTGAATATTTTTATCATCTGCTTTTCTTTCCTTTTTTTTGAAATTTTTTATTTTTATGGATTTAGGAGTCTAACTGCAGTTGTGTTATATGCATATATTGTGTAGTGGTGAAGTCTGCGCTGCTAGGGTACCCATAACCCAAAAAGTGCACATTGTACCTTAAAGATAGATTTTTGTCTCTCACCCCCCTCTCACCCTCCCACTTTTTGGAATCTCTAATATATATTTTTCTGGTCTGTATGTCCATGAGCACTCATTGTTTAGCTCCTACTTATAAATGAAAACGTGTGGTTATTGACTTTCTGTTTCTGAGTCGTTTGTCTAAGGATAATAAGCTTCAATTCATCCATGTTGCTACAAAAGACATGATTTCCTTCTTTTTCATGCTGAGTAGTCATCCATGTCATCATTTTAGTTCAATCATCCATTGATGGACACAGCTGATTCCATGACATTGCTATTGTGAATAGTGCTGTTATAAACATACAAACGCAGATATTGTTTTGATAAAATGATTTATTTTCCTATGGGTAGATATGCAGTGCTGAGATTGCTGGATCAAAGGGTTATTTTTAGTTCTCTGACAAATCTTTATACTGTTTCCCACAGAGGTTGTACTAATTTACATTTCCACAAACAGTGTATAAGAATACACTTTTCTCTGTAACCTTGCCAAAATCTATTGTTTTTTGACTATTTCATAGTCATTCTGACTGGTGTGAGATGGTGTCTCATTGTGGTTTTAATTTGCATAACTCTGATGATTAATGATGTTGAAATTTTTTCACAAGTTTGTTGGCCATTTGTGTATCTACTTTTTACAAATGACTGCATAGGTCCTTTGCCCTCTTTTTAGTGGGGTTGTTTGTTTTTGTCTTATTGAGTTGTTTGATTGCCTCATAGATTCTGAATATTAGTCCTTTGTTAGATAAATTGTTTGCAATTATTTTTTCCCATTCTGTAGGTTGTCTACTCTGTTGATTATTTCTTTTGTGGTGCAAAATCTTATTTGTTTATTTTGTTTTGTTACATTTCCTTTTGAGGATTATTCATAAATTCTTTGCCCACATGAATGCCCAGAATAATTTTTCAACTGTTCCAGGATTTTTATAGTTCCAGTTCTTACATTTAAATCTTTAATGTATCTTGAGTTAACTTTTATGTATGGTGAGAGATAGGAATCCAGTTTTCTTCTTCTGCACGTGACTATGCAATATTCCCATCATCATTTATTAATTGTGTCTTATATAAATATAGCGAATCCTGTTCACTTTGGGTTTCTGTTTGCATGAATTGTCTTTTTCCACTCCTTTACTTTGAGTCTGTAAATGTTTTTATCAGTTAGATGGATTTCTTGTATGCAGTATATCACTGGATCATTTTTCAATCTATTATACCAGCCTGTATCTTTTAAGTAGAGCATTTAATTACTTTTAAACTTAATATTGGTATGTGAGGCTTTGTTTTTAATCATCATAACGTTTACATAGTTGTTTTGTTGTCTTGATTGTGTAATTGCTTTCTAAGACATGTGAGTTTATACTTTCATGTATTTTTATGTTAATGACTATCCTTTGGTTTCCAAGTTTTGAACTCTTGAGCATTTCTTGTAGGATCTGTCTACTGGTTACCAATTTCTTCAGGTTTCTCTAGGAAAGACTTTATTTCTCCTTCATTTATTAAGCCTAGTTTAGCAGGATTCAAAATTCTTAGCTGGTATTTTTTTTTTTTTCTAAAAAGGTAGAAAAAAGGACCCCAATTTCTTATGGCTTGGATGAGTTCTGCAGAAATTGCTGCTGTTAATCTGATGAGATTTCCTTTGTAGGTGCTTAGATGCTTCACTCTTGTCACTTTTAGTATTCTTTACTTCATGTTTACTTTGCTATGTTGAGGTTCTTCTTGCAATTTATTTTCAGGAGTTCTCTAAGTTTCTTATATCTGGCTATCTAGATCTCTAGCAAGAACAGGGAAGTTGCTGGTCTCTGAGCACACAATGAGGAAATGACAGTCTCTTAATAAATGGTGCTAGGAAAATAATATACAAGTGCAGGTGAATGAAATTAGACCCTTATCTCGCACCGTATATAAAGACAAATTCAATATGGAATAGCAAACTATGTATCGAATAAGAAGTTAACACAAAAAATATATAAGGAACTCAAACAATTTAAGAGTAAGAAAGCAACCTAATTTTAAAAACGGCAAGAACCTAAATGGCCAATAGGTATATGAAACAATGCATGAGAATGGAGGGGCAGTAAGGCTCTTATTTCAGGGAAACAAGTTGCACTGAATACTGAATTATACCTGGATGTGAAGTGGAGAGAGAGCCTCTGCAGTAAGATCTCTACACTAGAAAGGAGAGTTTATCCAGGTTCCTAATCTAGTCCTAATCCTAATGTTTTGAATGCTTGGAATTACGCCTGGCTGTGGAGTGGAGAAGGAACCCTTGCACCAAGATCTCTGCATAGAAATGGAAGGGTCTTAATCCAGGCAATTGGGTGCACCAAATGCCTGAAAATACACCCCACAGTGAGAATTAAAGTAACATTTGCAGTGTGGATTAATTGCTGCTGCAACAAGGTCTTTGCATGGAGAGGTAAGGGCAACTCAGGTACCTAGTCCGTGTCAGGAGGTGTGCCAAGTGCCTGGAAATATGTCTAGTTATGGAGCCGAGGAGACATCACTGCACCAAGATTTTTGCCTTGTAAGGAGGATGTGGCCCGTGCTCCCAATCCTGGTGAGCAGGAGTGGGGCTTACCTGCCTCATATCCCTTGAAACTGGTGGGGATGGCCCTCTGACTGATCAAGGTAACAGGTGGGGGCATCCAGCAATGACACTTGCAGACTAGTCCCAGTCCATAAATCAGGCTACAAATCACATTTCCCAGGATAAACTGTGACTTCAGTAACTCTCCTGGGCTCTAGTCCATAATGAGAGATAGCCCATTTTTAGCACCTACTGCTGGGATGCACTCCACACTCATCTCTAAATTCTGGGCATGGAGGCTTTTCCCTCACTCCAGAACTAGTGCTCCGTGTCCAGCTGGAGACTAAAATGCCTGTGGCAGCTGCCACTCCTTGGTCACCAAACTGTGACTAACTTTGTACGAGTCCATTTGAAAATGACACCCTCCTCTTAGTCCTGGGTCTGGGAAAATGCTTTCAGTGTTTTCCTATGTCTTTCCTCTCACAGTCTACCAGCCTCTCCCCAGGTTAGCTCAAAGACTTAGGAGAAACAAGGTGTTCCCTGTGACCTGGGTTGCACAGATCCCTAGTGGAAAAATGAATCATAGAAGGAGTTTCTTTGCCCCTGACAGTAACAGGAGCATCATTAACTTTTATCAGCAATATTCCATCATGCAGGCTGCTTGCTAACATTCTCTTCTCTGGGATTTGGAGTGTCCTTTGCTTTTCAGGTGAATTCTCATATTGTTTCTTAAATGATAGTTCATCGTGTTGACCTTTACACACTAGTTTGCAATGTTCAAGTGGATGAGGTATGCTAAAATCCTCTAATTTACCATCTTGGAGAAAAGAAACCATGAATCTGCTCATTATCTTCATATTTTTGATTTTCTAGAATATCATATAGTTGGGATCACAGAGTTTAGAGCTGGCTTCTTTTGCTGAGCTATGTGAATTTAAAATTTATCCATGTTTTTTCATGGCTTTATAATTTATATATTTTGTTATTTATTAGGGTGAAATATACATAAAATATAATTTTGAGCATTTTAAAGTGTACAACTTAGTGGCATTAAGTACATTGACATTTCTGTGCAACCATCACCACCATTCATCTCCAGAACACTTTTCATTTTGCCAACTGAAATATGATACCATTAGACAATAATTTCCCATTACGCCTTTCCCCCAGCCTCTAAAAAACACCATTCTACTTCTGTCCTTAAAAGTTTCACTACTGAAAGTACCTCATGTAAGTGGAATCATACAGCATTTGTCCTTTTATGACTAAGCTTATTTCGTTTAGTATAATGTCCTCAAGTTTCATCCATGTTATAGCATATGCCAGAATTTTCTTTCCTCTCAAGGATGAATAATATTCCACTGAAAAATCAACATACAAAATCAGTACCATTTCAATACACAAACAGTGAACTATATGAAAAATACACGAAAAGAACCAGTTACAATAGCAAAAAATGTATAAAATATTTAAGAATAACTTTAGCAAAGTAGGTGAAAGATCTGTACACTGAAAATTATAAAGCATAGATGAAATATTGAAAAAGATACAAAATAAAATGAAAATATATTTTCTGTGTTTATACATCAAAATAATTGATAATATCAAAATGTTATTAAAATTTATTCCACCCAAAACATTCTATATATTCAATACAATCTTTATAAAAATTCCAATGACATTTTCCACAGGAAAAAAAATCCTAAACTTTGTATGGAACCACAAAAGACCCCCAAATAGCCAAAGCATTCTTGAGCATAAAGAACTAAGCTAGAAGCATCATCGTACCTGATGTTATAGCCTATAGGAAAGCTATAATAATTTTTTAAAAGCATAAAACTGTCATAAAAACATAGATCAGCACAACAAAGTAGGAAATCCAGAAATATATCAATGCATTTAGGGTCAATTAATAATATTCAAAAAAGATGTCAAGAACACACAATAAGAAAATGACAGTCTCTTAATAAATGGTGCTGGGAGAATGATATGCGAATGTAGTAGAATGAAATTAGACCCTTACCTCACACCATATACAAAGATAAATTTAATATGGAGTAGTAGAATACATTTGCAAACCATATATCTGATAAGAAGTTAATACAAAAAATGTATAAGGAACTCAGACAATTCAAGAGTAAGAAAGCAACCTGATTTTAAAAAGAGTAAGGGACTGAACAGACGTTTCTCAAAAGAAAACATACAGATGACTGTTAGGTATATTGGTTCATCACACTGACAATGTTAAATGTCACTAATTATTATGGTAATTGCAAATTAAATCACAAGATATCACAACAAGATATTACAACAACATATCACCTCATACTTGTTAGGATGGCTACTATGAAAACAATGAGAATCAAGTGCTGGCAAGAATGTGGAGAAAAGGAAACCCTTGCACATCATTGATAGGATTGTAAATTAATGCAACCATTATGAAAAACAGTATAAATGTTCCTCAAGCAATTAAAAATAGTACCACCATATGATCCAGAAATCCCACTACTGGGTACATATATTTCCAACAAATATAGCATCATTAGTATGTTAGGAGGTATTTGCATTCCCATGCCTATTGCAGTGCCATGCACAATAGCTGAGATGTAGAATCAACCTAAGTGTCTATCAACAGATGAATGAATAAAGTAAATGTCATATATATATATACACAATGAAGTATTATACAGCCTTTAAAAAGGACGCTTACATGGATGAACCTGAAGGGCCTATATTAAGTTAAACAAGCTAGGTGCAGAATGACAAATACCACATGATCATACTAATACGTGAAATCTGAGAAGTAAAATTTGTAAAACCAGGTCGTAGAATAGTGGTCACTTTACAGTTGGAATGGGGGAGTTTAGGGGATTCTGGTCAAAGGACACAAAATTTCATTTAGACAGAAGAATAAGTTCAAGACATCTATTGCATGCTATGGTGACTAGCTAATATATTTTATACTTGAAAATTGCTTAGAGAATAAATTTTAAGTGTCCTCATCACATATACAAAAGTGATCAATATGTGAAATAAGGCATGTGTTAAATATTTTTATTTAGCCATTCCACAATGTATGCATGTTTTAAACATCATGTTGTATACCATAAATATATACAATTTTTGCTTGCCAATTTAAAAGTAAGGAAAGAAAGAAAGAAATACAATGAATTTCTGTATTGATTTGTATCCTTCAACTTTGTAAAATTCAAATATTAGCTTTAACAGGTTTCTTTTTTTTTTTTTTTTTTTTTTTTTTTGGTGTGAGGAATGTTTAGGATTTTCTACATATAAGATCATGATATCTATGAACAGAGGTGATTTTGTTTTCCCTTTCTAATTTAGATGCATTTATTTCTGTTTGCCTAATTGCTCTGGCAAGGACTACCAGTACTTTGTTGACGGTAAGTGGCAAAAGGTGACATTTTGATCTGGTTCCTAGTCTTAGAGAAAAAGTTTTCATCATTTAACCATTGACTATGATGTTAACTATGGGCTGTTCATTATATTTTCAATATACTTTATTACGTTGGGATAGTTTCCCTCAATTTCTAGTTTTTTTTTTAACTTTTTTAATGATGAAAAGGTGACAAATATTGCCAAATGATTTTTCAGCATTATTTGAGATAAAGTGAGTTTTTACCTTCATTCTCTTAATGTGATGAATTACATGGATTGATTTCCACTTTTTGTTTTTAAATGAGAGAAAAAAAGAAGAAGAAAGAAAAAGGGGGAGAGAGAACAGAATTCTTGCTCTATTGCCCAGGCTGGAATGCAATCTTAAAAAGATACTAAAAACCTCTTTTATGCTGTCAATTGTACTTAACAACAGAGGCAGGAAGGAATAAGGGAAGAAAATAACAAACAGTCAACCAATATTTCATTTAGGTCTGTGAGATACTATGCAAATGCTAAAGAGTAATTCACTTCCTATTATGTAATCACTTTCAGAATGGGTATAATCTCCTGCTATTATTGTGTGGGAGTCCAGATCTCTTTGTAAGTCAATAAAAACTTGTCTTATGTATTTGGGTGCTCCTATATTAGGTACTTATATATTTATAATCATTAACTCCTATTGTTTCGTTGATCCTTTTACCATTACGTAATATCCTTCTTTCTTTTAGTCTTTATTACTATTAAAGTCTATTTTATTGGAGACAAGAGTTACAACTTCTGGTTTTTTTTTTTTTTGCTCTCCATTTAATTAGTAAATCTTCCTCCATCCGTTTATTTTAAGTCTTTGCGTATTGTTGTGAGTTGGATCTGGATACTATGTACTGATGGATTTTAACTTTTTATTCAATTTGCCTATCTGTAACTTTAATTAGGGCATTGTATCCATTTGAGTTTAAGATTAATATTAATATTTGTGATTTCAATATTGTAATTTAATGCTAGCTGGCTATTTTGCCCGTTAGTTGATGTAAATTCTT